>NW_025572782.1:60000-75000 GCF_020424385.1 Procambarus clarkii
TGTGTGTGTGCGTGTGTGTGTGCGTGTGCGTGTGCGTGTGTGTGTGTGTGTGTGTGTGTGTGTGTGTGTGTGTGTGTGGTGTGTGTGCGTGTGTGTGTATATGTGTGTGTGTGCGTGTGTGTGTGTGTGTGTTGATCACTACGGGTATCCCTACACCACAACTGTCAACGGAGCGCCTGGTGTTATCACCGGTGAGAGGCAGGCGAGGTAACAGATGTGAGAAATGACAGGTGTGTGCCGGGGGGGGCGACACCTGTGACCAGGGTGATGGCAGTGTTGTGCATATTGTAGCTGGATCACACCGGGGCTGCCGTTTATAAAGGGGATGGCCTAAATGGCCGACAATCTTCGGCCAAGCCGTTGTTTCTGTTGCACACACGGAGTCCGAGGTTCTGTTGTGTTGTGTGAGAGTTCCCCTGACCGCCCTGTTGTCTCCTGGCCCCGTTGTAGGGGGGCAGCAAACGGCTCGGCCTTTTGCGATCTCTGTTGCATGGTAATTGGGACTTATTACCATGTAACAGGGATCGCAACAGAGACCTGTTGGACGGTAATAGATCTCCGTTCTGTAGTTTGAGGTTCGGTATTGAGACCTGCTCCTCAAACCCGCGTCTAAGTGAAGGTGTGTGTGTGTGTGTGTGTGTGTGTGTGTGTGTGTGTGTGTGTGTGTGTGTGTGTGTGTGTGTGTGTGTGTGTGTGTGTGGTTGACATGTACATGTACTGAGTACACATGGCTGGGTACTCAGAGCACTCAGATCACTCATCAATCGTGCTGTCACTCACAGCTGTAGGGGGAAGCAGGTAGGGGGAAGGAACTCATTAGAGGCGTGTCAAGCCCTTGTTAACTAGGGATGCTCCAGAGGTCACGGGTCAGAGGTCAGATGACCCGCCATGCTGCCACTGATCACTGGACCACCTGTACAACTCTTGTTCAGGGAACTGCTCCCCACCGGCTGTACAAGACGGAGTCCTGCAGGACAAAATGGACAGGAACGTGACCTCTATCGACACTGACCACAAGGTTCAACCCGCCATATACTGCGTTAACACCACCAACTTGCTCATTGAGAACTCTCTCGACACCAAATGTTGGAAGAATTGTGTAATGAATTGTGTAATTGTTGTGAGAATTCGAACAACGCTGTGCAATGGTACATGATTGTCCCATGTCTGACATCCTAGTTCTATTGGTGTCTATCCGTTAAAGTATCCTGTCCCTATTAATATGTCTGGTCTAGCCCCCATTAATGTCTCGTGTCCCCATTATTGTCTGCTGCCTTTATTATTGCCCCTTTGTAGGTAATGACTCTTCTGCCTATTAATGCATTCTATCCACAGTTATATATATCCTCCCCCATTAACCTTTCGCGTCCCCATTAATGTCTCCGGTGCCCATTAATTCCTCAGTTTTGATGCACACACCTACTTTAGTGTGGTCGATCCGTGTGTCCTCCGACGCACTCAACCTGATATATTCCCTCCACCTAAACAATCCAGTTCCGACGGATCTCATATCTCATACTGCGCCTTCCTTCTCCTGCCTACGGTAGGCTCTCTCTCTCTCTCTCTCTCTCTCTCTCTCTCTCTCTCTCTCTCTCTCTCTCTCTCTCTCTCTCTCTCTCTCTCTCTCTCTCTCTCTCTCTCTCTCCATCATACTCTCTACATTACCATACCATCAAGATATATCGCCATGCTGTTTAAATTAAGCATTCTAACATGGCTTGTTCTTAACTTACCTTCAGTTTCCCAACCCCAGAGAGCTACTGTTATGGGCGTGCTGCCGTGCTAGTTGGCCCGTTGCTGGCTCCTGCCGTGCTAGCTCGTTCAGTTGGGTAGGTCACACTTGAGGAGGAGGTCACACTTGAGGAGGAGGTCACACTTGAGGAGGAGGTCACACTTGAGGAGGGGGGAGGTCCCACTTGAGGGGTAGAGGGCGCTAGAGTGGTACTATGAGGGCTGGACGAGACTGTGCCTGCAGCTGCTAAATTAATATTCTACGCCGTCCCTGCCTCACTCTAATCAGCATACAGCCGCCCACCCCCAGCCTGCACCAGCCTGCACCAGCCTGCACCAGCCTGCACCAGCCTGCACCACCACCACCACCGCCACCAGCCTGCACCAGCCTGCACCAGCCTGCACCACCACCACCACCACCACCACCACCAGCCTGCACCAGCCTGCACCACCACCACCACCACCACCAGCCAGCACCAGCCTGCACCACCACCACCACCACCACCACCAGCCTGCACCAGCCTGCACCACCACCACCACCACCACCACCACCACCAGCCTGCACCAGCCTGCACCACCACCACCACCACCACCAGCCTGCACCAGCCTGCACCACCACCACCACCACCACCACCACCACCACCACCAGCCTGCACCAGCCTGCACCACCACCACCACCACCACCACCACCAGCCTGCACCAGCCTGCACCACCACCACCACCACCACCAGCCTGCACCAGCCTGCACCACCACCACCACCACCACCACCAGCCAGCACCAGCCGGCAACACCCCCCCCACCACCAACACCACCACCAGCCTGCACCAGCCTGCACCACCACCACCACCTCCACCAGCCGGCACCAGCCTGCACCACCACCACCACCACCACCACCACCACCACCACCAGCCTGCACCAGCCTGCACCACCACCACCACCACCACCACCACCACCACCACCACCACCACCAGCCTGCACCAGCCTGCACCACCACCACCACCACCACCACCACCAGCCTGCAGCAGCCTGCACCACCACCACCACCACCACCACCACCACCAGCCTTCACCAGCCTGCACCACCACCACCACCACCACCACCAACATGCATCACCAGCCTGCACCACCACCACCACCACCACCACCACCAGCCTGCACCAGCCTGCACCACCACCACCACCACCACCACCAGCCTGCACCAGCCTGCACCACCACCACCACCACCACCACCACCACCACCACCACCACCAGCCTGCACCAGCCTGCACCACCACCACCACCACCACCACCACCACCAGCCTGCACCAGCCTGCACCACCACCACCACCACCACCACCACCACCACCAGCCTTCACCAGCCTGCACCACCACCACCACCACCAACATGCATCACCAGCCTGCACCACCACCACCACCACCACCACCACCACCACCAGCCTGCACCAGCCTGCACCACCACCACCACCACCAACATGCATCACCAGCCTGCACCACCACCACCACCACCACCACCAACATGCATCACCAGCCTGCACCACCACCACCACCACCACCACCAACATGCATCACCAGCCTGCACCACCACCACCACCACCACCAGCCTGCACCAGCCTGCACCACCACCACCACCACCACCACCAACATGCATCACCAGCCTGCACTAGCCTGCTCCACCAGGCTGGGTAATCTGTATTTTCCTAAATTGACAAAAATCATCTAACACAGTTCCTCGTGAGCCTGTCACCAGTCTCTCATGAGGAGCTTCCATCACCACTACCCCGGGCTGTTGAAGATCACAGGCAAGATCTACCAGCAATGCAACATAAGACACTATGAAGAGGAGATCCCAGCACCGTCCACCACGTGAGCAGACAGTCCAGGAGCCCCCTGAAGCCCTCAACACCAGCTGATGGCCCTGGATGAGACGCCCCACTCCCACAACTGGTGGCCCAAGATGAGACGCCCCACTCCCACAACTGGTGGCCCAAGATGAGACGCCCCACTCCCACAACTGGTGGCCCAAGATGAGACGCCCCACTCCCACAGCTGGTGTCCCAAGATGAGACGCCCCACTCCCACAGCTGGTGGACCAAGATGAGACGCCCCACTCCCACAGCTGGTGGTCCAAGGTGGTGACGCCCCACTCCCACAGCTGGTGCTCCAAGATGATGACGCCCCACTCCCACAGCTGGTGGCCCAAGATGATGACGCCCCACTCCCACAGCTGGTGCCCAAGATGATACGCCCCGCTCCCACAGCTGGTGGTCCAAGATGAGACGCCCCACTCCCACAGCTGGTGGTCCAAGATGAGACGCCCCACTCCCACACCTGGTGGCCCAAGATGGGACGCCCCGCTCCCACAGCTGGTGGCCCAAGATGAGACGCCCCGCTCCCACAGCTGGTGGTCCAAGATGAGACGCCCCACTCCCACAGCTGGTGGCCCAAGATGATGACGCCCCACTCCCACAGCTGGTGGCCCAAGATGAGACGCCCCACTCCCACAGCTGGTGGTCCAAGATGAGACGCCCCACTCCCACAGCTGGTGGCCCAAGATGATGACGCCCCACTCCCACAGCTGGTGGCCCAAGATGATACGCCCCGCTCCCACAGCTGGTGGTCCAAGATGAGACGCCCCGCTCCCACAGCTGGTGGCCCAAGATGAGACGCCCCACTCCCACACCTGGTGGCCCAAGATGGGACGCCCCGCTCCCACAGCTGGTGGCCCAAGATGAGACGCCCCGCTCCCACAGCTGGTGGTCCAAGATGAGACGCCCCACTCCCACAGCTGGTGGCCCAAGATGATGACGCCCCACTCCCACAGCTGGTGGCCCAAGATGAGACGCCCCACTCCCACAGCTGGTGGTCCAAGATGAGACGCCCCACTCCCACAGCTGGTGGACCAAGATGAGACGCCCCGCTCCCACAGCTGGTGGCCCAAGATGAGACGCCCCACTCCCACACCTGGTGGCCCAAGATGAGACGCCCCACTCCCACACCTGGTGGCCCAAGATGAGACGCCCCACTCCCACACCTGGTGGCCCAAGATGAGACGCCCCACTCCCACACCTGGTGGCCCAAGATCCTCGATCTACCCCGCGGAAACCAAGCCCCACAATACATAATTCCTATATGAAATGCTGACCAGAATCCACCCCCCACCACTCTGCTAAAACAATAAAAAAAAATAAAGACCCTGTACAAAACTGTACCAATCTGTACAAATGTACAATCACATTCATCAGCCCCCACCTTCTTCCTCCAGGTTTCCTAATCTTTCCTTCAGTTTGAGCTGATCACTTGCTAATCGCTCTCTAATCGCGTGCTAATCAGGCTTCAAGTGGTGGCAACGACGATTAGGGTCGTTAATCCCGGCTTTGTCTCGCTCCAGCGCTATTAACTGCCTGTTGGCGCTACTCAGACCAATTGCGGCGAGGGGGCCATTACTCCTGCGGGTGCCAACTGCCAGCACACGAACCTGGCACCTACAGTGACCACCAGACTGGCACCTACAGTGACCCCCAGACTGGCACCTACAGTGACCCCCAGACTGGCACCTACAGTGACCCCCAGACTGGCACCTACAGTGACCACCAGACTGGCACCTACAGTGACCACCAGACTGGCACCTACAGTGACCCCCAGACTGGCACCTACAGTGACCCCCAGACTGGCACCTACAGTGACCCCCAGACTGGCACCTACAGTGACCCCCAGACTGGCACCTACAGTGACCCCCAGACTGGCACCTACAGTGACCCCCAGACTGGCACCTACAGTGACCCCCAGACTGGCACCTACAGTGACCCCCAGACTGGCACCTACAGTGACCCCCAGACTGGGGCTGAAGACTGCATGGTCTGTACTTTTCAAGTGATAATTCTGCTCGGCAAATATCTGTATAGTGTAAACTCCATAAGTTTACGCCTGTGCTGGTTCCCAGAGCTTATACCCGCGGCCCCGCTCCCTCTGACCAATGGTATTCAGGAATATTTTAGAATCCCAACGTTGCTACAGCATTGCTACAGCGTTGCTACAGCTGCTACAGCGTTGCTACAGCTGCTACTGCATTGCTACAGCTGCTACAGCGTTGCTACAGCTGCTACAGCGTTGCTACAGCTGCTACAGCGTTGCTACAGCTGCTACAGCGTTGCTACAGCTGCTACAGCGTTGCTACAGCTGCTACAGCGTTGCTACAGCTGCTACAGCGTTGCTACAGTTGCTACAGCGTTGCTACAGCTGCTACAGCGTTGCTACAGCTGCTACAGCGTTGCTACAGCTGCTACAGCGTTGCTACAGCTGCTACAGCGTTGCTACAGCTGCTACAGCGTTGCTACAGCTCCTACAGCGTTGCTACAGCGTTGCTACAATTGCTACAGCGTTGCTACAGCTTTGCTACAGCTGCTACAGCGTTGCTACAGCTGCTACAGCGTTGCTACAGCTCCTACAGCGTTGCTACAATTGCTACAGCGTTGCTACAGCTGCTACAGCGTTGCTACAGCGTTGCTACAGCGTTGTTACAGCCTGAATGGTGTAGTGTCTTTGCCTCATTACTTGAAGTTTGTTGTCAAGTTTAAAGTTCTACTTAACTGCAGCCATCGTTCAGTGCCGCCATCTTCGGAGGCTTCAGCCAATCAGGTCACGCACACGGCACTAATCGACGTGGTTTCGTGACACTGGGCCGTGGAACAGTCGATTGGTCACGCCAGCCAGTCACGTGACGCAGTTGACCAATCAGGTGAGTCTTGCGGTATTCTTCGCTTGATATCACTGACCAATCAGATTTTTGTTGTGTTTTTTAGCAGCATTGCTAAGTAGCAGTTGACCAATCACTCGCCACAGTCGATTGGACCAATCAGTTAGCCTCTGGGTGACAATATATGACACGTATGACTAATCAGGTAATTAGTATAGTTAGTCATCTGGCAATTAAGCAATTGAACCTCCCCCCCCTCCCCCCTTCTGTATGGTTGTGGTGATTAGTGTCGCTGGTTGTTCTGTCTTCCCAAACAGTTCCGTCTCACTGATTGGGTGCTCGACCTGACGGGAGAACTCTTTCCTCCATGGCAATCACCATATTAACGACCCCTTTCAGTACTCTTAACCCCTCTCTATTCAACCCGTTCTCGCACTTTCTTACAGTCAATATTGACTTATTAAATAAGTGCATATGTGACATACTAATTTATTGTGAATATTTGAGTTTACCTTGAAAAGCTTCATAGAAAACACCGACCTTACCTAATCTTCTTTGTATGTTAAGATAAGCATCTTATTGCTTCGTAATTACAATTATTATTTAACCTATACTTATAATAGGTTAAGTAATAATTGTAATTACGAAGCAATAAGATGCTTATCTTAACATACTAAGAAGGTTAGGTAAGGTCGGTGTTTTCTGTGAAGCTTTTCAAGGTAAACTAGTATGTTAGTATGTCACATATGCACGTATTTAATAAGTCAATATTGACTATACGAAAGTACGAGAACGGGTTGCTCTATTTGGACCGTCCCTTCTCACTGTGAACCTTTGACTTCCTCCTGTTAGGTACTCCTTCGCCCAACTCTCAACTCCACCTACGCAGCTTGTTGTCTAGCTAAGTGGGAATTTCTTGTTGCTGGAGGATTAGAGAGAATGCTAAGAAGAGTATTTTCTGCGGCCGGGTACGTTCTCTACTCGCAGTCGGGGAATTCCGGGTTCGAATCTCGGGCGAAATGGTTCGGCGCGATTCATATCATCTATAATGTGCCCCCCCCCCTCCCCTGTTTTCCTCCGATATAAGACCGCTGATCTTGACCCCGGGGAAGAAATACACGATGAAGATATCAACTAAATTAGCATGAAAGAGTAGTGATTGGGGCGGGAAGTGGTGGTGGGTGTAGAGGGAGTGGGGGTGTAGGGAGAGGGGTGGGTGAGGAGGAGTAGGGGCGGGGGGGGGGGGGAGGGGGTAAGGGCAGAGGCAGGCTGGCCCAGACTTAATAAGTCCATCTTGGGCTGTCCGGATACCATCATTAACAAACTAAGTGAGGCATCTACAACCAGATCTGCCTTTCTTTTGCATGGTATTAAGACATGGTGTGTGTGTGTGTGTGTGTGTGTGTGTGTGTGTGTGTGTGTGTGTGTGTGTGTGTGTGTGTGTGTGTGTGTGTGTGTGTGTGTGTGTGTGTGTACTCACCTAGTTGTGCAATCAACTGGTGTACAGATTCCTGAGTCTACTGGGCTCTAATCATATCTACATTTGAAACTGTGCATGGAGTCAGCCTCCACCACATCACTGGCTGGCTAACATCAGAACTGACTTCAGGAACCTGTGTAAGGAATCTTTCAGAACCTTGTTTACCACGTATATAAGGCCAATCCTGGAGTATGCAGCCCCAGCATGGAGCCCGTACCTTGTCAAGCACAAGACGAAAGTGGAAATTTTCAGAGGTTGTGGCACTAGACTAGTCCTAGAACTAAGAGGCATGAGTTACGAGGAAAAGTTGAGGGAACTGCACCTCACGTCGCTGGAAGACAGAAGAGCTCGGGAGACATGATCACCACATACAACATTCTCAGGGAAATTCACAGGGGTAGATAGATAAACAGTTTAACACGGGTGATACACGCACAAGGGGACACAGGTGGAAACTGAGTACCCAAATGAGCCACAGGGACATTAGAAGGCACTTTATCAGTGTCAGAGTGGTTAACAGATGGAATGCATTAGGCAGTGATGTGGTGGAGGCTGACTCCATACACAGTTTCAAGTATAGATATGATAGAGCCCAATAGGCTCAGGAACCTGTACACCAGTTGATTGACGGTTGAGAAGCGGGACCAAAGAACCAAATCTCAACCCCCGCAAGCACAACTAGGTGAGTACACACACACACAAACACACACACACACACACACACACACACACACACACACACACACACACACACACACACACACACACACACACACACACACACACACACACACACACAATAGAGGAAAGGCGGACCAGTTTTCAGGTGGTGCGTGTTGGAGTATTTGAGCGCTCAGGCGTCCCCGGCTTTGCTGCGTCGGTGGCCTGAAATACAGGCTGGGCCACACTGCCTGTTCCGGCCCAGGGGGAGGGGGGGGGGAGGTGGGGGAGCTTTGTCCGGGTTTTGGTGTTTCAGACTAGGGGGGGAGGGGTCTTAGGGGGTGTTAGCCGTCCCTAAATACCATCCCTAAGTGTTAGATATATATATGTGTTAACGGATAGGTGGAAGGGGGAGGGACAGGAAGAGGAGATAGTTGGTAGGGGGAGAGGCATATAGGAAGGGGAAGGGGAGGGGAAGGGAAGTGAAGGGGGAAGGGAGGGAGGGGTCGGAGATAGGGTTTACCTGCCTCGAGTTACGAGACACGTTCGGTTTTGGGGTAACAGATATTGTATAAATTTTCCAGAGCAGTTTTCACAAAGTCCCTCTCAGAGCAAACTGCAACTGAGGGGGAAGTTATGGTGTCCCTGGCCCTGGTCCTGTCCCTGGCCTGGTGCTGTCCCTGGTCTGGTGCTGTCCCTGGCCCTGGTGCTGTCCCCTGGCCCTGGTGCTGTCCCTGGCCCTGGTCCTGTCCCTGGCTTGGTGCTGTCCCTGGCCTGGTGCTGTCCCTGGCCCTGGTGCTGTCCCTGGCCCTGGTCCTGTCCCTGGCCTGGTGCTGTCCCTGGCCTGGGCCTGTCCCTGGCCTGGGCCTGTCCCCTGGCCTGGTCCTGTCCCTGACCTGGTCCTGTCTCTGGCCTGGTCCTGTCTCTGGCCTGGTCCTGTCTCTGGCCTGGTCCTGTCCAAATAGTGTGTGTGTGTACTCGCTTAGTTGTGCTTGTGGGGGTTGAGCTCTGCTCTTTCGGCCCGCCTCTCAACTGTCAATCAACTGTCTCTACTACTTCCCCCCCCCCACACACACACACACCAGGAAGCAGCCCGTGACAGCTGACTAACTCCCAGGTACCTATTTACTGCTAGGTAACAGGAGCATACGGTAAAAGAAACTCTGCCCATCGTTTCTCGCCGGCAAAGTTTCTTTCACCCTATGCCCCCTGTTACCTAGGAGTAAATAGGTACCTGGGAGTTAGTCAGCTGTCACGGGCTGCTTCCTTGTGTGTGTGTGGGGGGGGGTTAGATTGGCCATTAGAGTAGTCGTCTCATTGGGTCCTGAAGAGTAGTCGTTTCATGTAACCGAGAAATTGTGTTTGATGAAATACTTAAAATAAGTACAAGGGAAAAAAAATAATTGGCTCAAACAAGGGAAACAAGACAAGCGCGCCACGAGAGATTTTCGCATTGTGTACTTCCGTGTTTTTCATTTGTTTTGTTTTATTCTGAAGGGATTGGGAAGAGCGGAGCAGAGGGGATACAATACGAATTTTCCCGCGGCTTGTCTCTTGCCTGGGTCGTTTAACTTGCACTCTTTCTCTGTCTCTGTCTCTGTCTGTCTCTCTCTCTCTCTCTCTCTGTCTCTCTCTGTCTCTCTCTGTCTCTCTCTGTCTGTCTCTGTCTGTCTCTCTCTCTCTCTCTCTCTCTCTCTCTCTCTCTCTCTCTCTCTCTCTCTCTCTCTCTCTCTCTCTCTCTCTCTCTCTCTCTCTCTCTCTCTCTCTCTCTCTCTCTCTCTCTCTCTCTCTCTCTCTCTCTCCTCTCTCTGCTCCTCTCTCTCTCTCTCTGTCTGTCTCTGTCTCTCTCTCTCTGTCTCTCTCTCTCTCTCTCTCTCTCTCTCTCTCTCTCTCTCTCTCTCTCTCTCTCTCTCTCTCTCTCTCTCTCTCTCTCTCTCTCTCTCTCTCTCTCTCTGTGTGTGTCTGTGTGTGTGTGTGTGTGTGTGTGTGTGTTTGTGTGTGTGTGTGTGTGTGTGTGTGTGTGTGTGTGTGTGTGTGTGTGTGTGTGTGTGTGTGTGTGTGTGTGTGTGTGTGTAGAATATATATATATATATTATGGACTCCACCAATCTGGTTTACTCCCTCTGCATTAGCCAATCAAGAAGAGCCTATCATCGATGGCCAATCCAATCAGGGAAAATCTCTCATTATCACCAACCTGTAGACTAACTATTGCATGTGAACAATCAGTATCAACCAATCAGGTGGAGACTGACATTATCAATCAATCAGATTCCAACCTCTCAGCATCAACGATAGCGAATCCTCATCGGCATTAGCCAACCAAAATAGACTCAGCGTTTGCCAATCAGGTGGGTGGGGGCCCGCTCAGCCAATCAGGTTGGGGCCCCTCAGCCAATCAGGTGGGGGCTCTCAGCATCAGCGCACCTAGGGAGAGGAAGATCAAGGCTCCCCATAAACTTTTAATTAGAGATGAGACGCTCTTTAAAAAAAGAAAAATACTCGATATACAAACCCGAATCTGCGCTTAAATTAGCACAGAGTTGGTTGTATGTGTGTGTATTCACCTAGTTGTATTCACCTAGTTGTATTCACCTAGTTGTATTCACCTAGTTGTATTCACCTAGTTGTATTCACCTAGTTGTATTCACCTAGTTGTATTCACCTAGTTGTGCTTGCGGGGGGGATGAGCTCTGCTTTTTCGGCTCGCCTCTCAACTGTCAATCAATCAACTGTTACTAACTACTAACTAGCTTCCTACTACCCCACACACACACACGGAGGTGGGGGGGGGGCCGGTGGCTGAGTGGACAGCACGCTTGATGCGTTGTCTTGTGTACCGGGGTTCGATTCCCGGGGCCGGCAGAAACTAAATGGGCAGATTTTCACTCTGATGCCCCTGTTACTTTACAGTAAATAGGTACCTGGGAGTTAGACAGCTGTTACGGGCTGCTTCCTGTTTGTGTGTGTGTGAGGGGGGAGAATTTTTTTCAGTAACAGTTGATTGACAGTTGAGAGGCGGGCCGAAAGAGCAGAGCTCCACCCCTCTCAAGCACAACTAGGTGAATACACACACACACACACACACACACACACACACACACACACACACACACACACACACACACACACACACACACACACACACACACACACACACATACTCCAGGAAGGAGTATGAGGCTCCTTGTATACCACAAATTGACATATTTAGTATACCAGGTTCTGAACGATTAATTACACAAGTTTTTATAGGCAGTTCTTATGTTGGCCAGCCTCGCATATGTCGCTGGTGATATCCTTTTGATGTGGGCTTCAGGAGGCAGGTTCGTTGTGATATCGACCTCCAGATCTTTTTCTCTACTTAATTCCTCAGGGATTTCATCTCTCATTTGGTACCTTGTGTCCAGCTTCCTGCTCTCAACATCTAGTTCCATTACTTTGCATTTACTTGAGTTGAACTCGAGTAGCTCTTTATCGGACTATTCTTTCAGTCTGTCATCTTGTAGCCTCTTGCTATCTTCCTTTGGTCTTAATCCTCTTCATAATTTCTTCATCAGCAAACATCCAAAGGAATAAGTGTTATTCCGTGTTGAAGATCACTTATATAAGAAACAAGATTGGTCCGAGAACTGAGCTCTGAGACATCAGAGAGTTCTCACCCCTTACAGTAACTGGCTGTCTTGAGATGTTTTGGTACTCCCTGAACCACTGGAGCATCTTCCTTTGTTACTCCTGTCAGTTTCTGCAACTTGAACACTAGTGTCTTATAGGGTACTATGCCCCTGTTACCTACCAATAAAATAGGTACCTGGGTGTTAGTCAGCTGTCACGGGCTGCTTCCTGGGGGTGGAGGCCTGGTCGAGGACCGGGCCGCGGGGACACTAAAGCCCCGAAATCATCTCAAGATAACCTCAAGATACTGTGTCAAAGTCTTTCTGACAGTCCAAAAATATTCAGTGAGGTCATCCTTCTCTGGTTTAATTTTTATCGACTAGTCATAGAATTCTTTTTCAATCTGTGAGGCAAAATTTACCATCCGTGAAGCCATTTTCGGCCATGGTGGTGTGTTACAAAAGTCCCTTCTCTCCACGTGTACTAGTGGCCTTTTTCTCATAATGTTCTCCATCACCTTGCATAGTTTGCAAGGACACCGATCTGTACTTCAGTGCCTCATGTCTATCCCTTGTATAATGGGATTATATTATCCATCTTATCTACGACCGTTGAAAGTGATGAGCATAGCACTTCTACTCCTCCTCCTCTTCCTAGTAGCCATGTTGTGTCTGGTTCACCAGCCAAGCTAGTGCCTAGTTCTAGCAGATGCTTGCTTAACTCCAACCATATTGAATTCGCCTTGTGTTTGGATACCACAACCTCCACCCTTACCTCAAGCTCTTCTCCTTACTCTGTTTTGAAGACCTGAGATCTTAGCTTTAGTCTCCATACACTTTCTTGTCATTCTCAGTGAGCCTGTCCTCCCATTTTCTCAGTTTCATCTCGTGTTCCTCGACTGTTTTTCTCCTGAAGCGGCTGTGAAGCAGTTTGGGTTGTGTCTTTTATTTGCTTCATCTTGATTTCCCTTTTGGTGTGTCAGCCATTTTTTGTAGGCCTTTGAGTGTAGGCCTTTAACCCTACTTCCACAAGATACTGGAATATCCATAACCTGTCATCACTCATTCTCATGGGTCTTCCAAGCTGAGTTTTGTTGTGTGTTGGTGGAGCTTCATTATATCTCATTATTGTGGCTCACTTTACGTGTTGGCTTGAAATGTTTCTCATTGTCACATCCAATAGATCAGCTCTACGTGTGTCTGTGCTCTCGTGTGGCTCTTCGCTCTCCCAGTCTATCTCTGTATCGTTAGAGTCGCCCGTGATTAAGAGTTGGGAGGCATTTATACAAAGGAAGGACTTCCTTCTCTTATTATAATAATTGCCATGATTTTCTGCAATGCTCCTGTCTAAGTCTCCTGTCATTTGGTGGAGGGTTATATTGATTGTTGCTGCTGCTGCTGCTGCTACTGCTACTGCTGCTGCTGCTGCTGCTGCTGCTGCTGCTGATGCTACTGCTGCTGCTGCTGCTGCTGCTGCTGCTGCTGCTGCTGCTGCTGCTACTGCTGCTGATGCTACTGCTGCTGATGCTGCTGATGCTACTGCTGCTGATGCTACTGCTGCTGATGCTACTGCTGCTGATGTTACTGCTGCTGCTGCTGCTGCTGCTGATGCTACTGCTGCTGATGCTACTGCTGCTGCTGCTGCTGCTACTGCTGCTGCTGCTGCTGCTGATGCTACTGCTGCTGATGCTACTGCTGCTGCTGCTACTGCTGCTGATGCTACTGCTGCTGATGCTGCTGCTACTGCTGCTGCTGCTGCTGCTGCTGCTGCTGCGTCTTGTGGTGCTTTCCATTGTTTGTAATATCATAAATATCATAAATATCATTTAACATCGCTTCCGATTGCTTGCTTTTAAACATCAATATTATCCCTCAAACTACCACCACCACCAAGCTTTTCCACCCACTATCCACCAACACCCTCCACCACCCTCCACCATTCCCCAACACCCTCCACCACCCACAACCACCCCCCAACACCCTCCACCACCCTCAACCACCCTCCACCACCCTCCACCACCCCCCAACACCCTCCACCACCCCCTAACACCCCCCCAACACCCTCCACCACCCCCAACACCCCCTCCACCACCCCCCAACACCCTCCAACACCCTCCACCACCCTCCAACCCCCTCCACCACCCCCCAACACCCTCCAACCCCCTCCACCACCCCCCAACACCCCCCACCACCCTCCACCACCCCCTAACACCCCCCCAACACCCTCCACCACCCCCCAACACCCCCTCCAACACCCCCCACCACCCTCCAACACTCACTCTCCACCCTCCACCCCTGACAGCCCGCGACATGTTTCATTTTCTTTACAATATTTCCTGTGGAGTCGACTGTTGGTCGGAGAACAATGGCTCGGCCCGTTATGAATATGAATTCTCCCCGATCGATACCCGCGTTTCTCTTCTTTTTTTCAATCACTCCCAAATATTTTCATCCATGAGTCTTTTTTTTTGAGGGGGTGGTGACATGTAGAGAGAGGGAGAGAGGGGGGGTTAAAGAGAGGGAGGGGGTGTGGGGTGAGGGGGAGGGGCCGTGTGTATCCGACCAATCAAATGGGAAGAGACCAAGACTAGAAGCAGGGAAGGAAGGGGGGTTTATCTGTGACCCCGGGCGTTGCAGGGGATTGGATAGTCTAGTTTACCTAGAGTGGATCTTAATGCTGTCTCAGAGAGAGTCAGAGAGAGTCAGAGAGAGACAGAGAGAGACAGAGAGAGGCAGAGAGAGTCAGAGAGAGACAGGGAGAGACAGAGAGAGTCAGAGAGAGAGAGAGAGAGAGCAGTGAGAGACAGGGAGAGAAACAAAGG
>NW_025572782.1:77500-99172 GCF_020424385.1 Procambarus clarkii
CTGCCTGTTGCTCCTGCTGCCTGTTGCTGCGGCCTGGCGATGCTACTGCTGTTCCATGCCGGTGCTGCCTGTTGGTGCTGCTGCTGCTCCCTGTTGATATTTCCATTGTCCGTTGCTGTCTGTTAATGGTACAGCTGCCAACTGCTTAATTCTTGCTCTTGCTGTTGCCTGCTGCTTCCTGTTGATGTTGTGGCATCATCGTATTGCTTCATTATGTTCTTCACTTGGACATGAAGTTGAAATTTTAACTCTCCAATGTTCATTCTTACATTAGTAATGTTCTTAACCCATGATACAAAAGAACGAGTTCCTCTAAAGTACTTTTGAGCATTTTGGAGGCAGAGAAGTGAATACAGGTTGTTGTTGTTATTGATTCAGCTACTCGGAACAAGTTGCAAGTAGCACGGGCTATGGTGAGCCCGTAGTGGACTTACCTGGCACAGGAGCGGTGCTGTGTAACTGTGAATACAGGAGAGGCATCAGTATATATACACCATGGAGGTGCGAAGTTTACCCTTTTCAAGAGTATACAAAATAGGTATTCTTTCTCTGTCTTCTGGAAGGTCGGCTGTTGCTTATACTGGATAAGAGTGCTTGAGGTGTAGGACTTCAGCTATGATCAGTCTCCGTCGTACGTCGAGCACGATAGTCTCAAGCCGCCTCAGCGATTGGGTGCAGCCTGCTCTCGCACAAGACAGTACATATATGACTTATTGCATATCACTATTTCGCTTATAAATAAGTATATATGTGACATATTCCAGACCTTATTTTTTTTCAAGGCACTAACCTTTTTGCCCTAGTTTTATTAAACAATAGAGATTTTATACAAAATTTAACAATATCCTGAGTTACTTTATAATTTACTTAAATATTTTAGTTTTGTTTTATTATTTTTATAAAACTGTAATATCAATATAGGTATAGGTTCAGTACTAATTGTAATATTTTAACATACTAAGAAGGTTAGGTTAGGCTGTGGTTTTCTATTCAGCTTTTCAAGGTAAACTAAAATATTCACAATAAATTAGTATGTCACACATGCACTTATTCATAAGCAAGATATTGACTATAAGCAAGTGAGAGAACGGGTTGTTGGGTGACCTCGGAAGACAAAGACTGGCTGCGGGTTGATTGGCTGAGACTTTGATTCTTTCTGACCGATCAAAAGGCAGCCACGTGTCATTAGCTGATGCTGTCACCTGTTAACGACCGTGTGATGGACAGGTGAGCGTGGCAACACGTGCAGGCAACATGGCGCATCCACATGGCAACATAACACATGCGAGCAACATAGTGTGCATGTCTGAACGCAGCCCCCCCCCCCCGGGGGCCAGGATGAAGGGGTTTCTAAATACCAGCAACTCAACCCTCAAATGTCATGTTCATTCAGAAGGCCACCACTGTATAGGCTGGCCTTCATATATATAATATATATATATATATATATATATATATATATATATATATATATATATATATATATATATATATATATATATATATATATATGACAAAAAATAAATATAAAAGATGGAGGACGCAGGTTCGATCCCGTTGCACAGTCGCATCATTTTCTCACAGTTGGCGGTCATGTTCTTGTGATAGTGAAATTATCTAAAACATTTTTATACAAAATTAAAGATATTTTAAAACGGAAAAATTGGTAAAACTGGTTCAACACCCAAAGTGTGGCTCCCAGGTCTCCTTAGTCCTTGTCTCAACACTCAGGGAGTCGAACCCCGCTCTCCAGTGCTCATGTTCTACTTCTTAGATACCATTGAAGTCGACCCCATAACATCTTAAGTTAGGTTTAAGAAACAGTGCCGGGATACTGGCACCCACAAGGACGTAATTACTTATAAACCTCTCCATGGCACTTATATACCTCTCCATGACACTTATAAACCTCTCCATGGCACTTATAAACCTCTCCATGGCACTTATAAATCTCTCCATGGCACTTATAAACCTCTCCATGGCACTTATAAACCTCTCCATGGCACTTATAAATCTCTCCATGGCACTTATAAACCTCTCCATGGCACTTATAAATCTCTCCATGGCACTTATAAACCTCTCCATGGCACTTATCAATCTCTCCATGGCACTTATAAATCTCTCCATGGCACTTATAAACCTCTCCATGGCACTTATAAACCTCTCCATGGCACTTATAAACCTCTTAAGTGAGCGAGGGATTTTGCTAATTATTTTTTATTTGATTCTAACCTAATTTTTTTTTCTAAAGTCAAAATTAATTCGTAACAGAGATTTGTGGGATAAAAATAGTCTTCCTCCAAAGCAGAAGGTGTGACAACGGTATGGTTTTGGGAGGCTGCCGACAAAAATGGTTCAACGGAGGGGGAAACAACGGTACTAACAGGATATGACTTTAAAAAACGGAAGGAAAGAACGGTACAACAGGAGAAACTAGGTTAAACAGAGGTTAAATAGGAAGAATGGTAGAATCACGAGAAGATATTCAACCGGAAAACAGTGAAGTCACAACAGGGACGTCCCTCACAGCAACAGGGACGGTCCTCACAGCAACAGGGACGCCCCACACAGCAACAGGAACGCCCCACACAGCAACAGGAACGTCCCCCACACAGCAACAGGAACGCCCCACACAGCAACAGGGAACGCCCCACACAGCAACAGGAACATCCCCTCACACAGCACCAGGGACGCCCACCCTCGCAAACACAACCCAACCCCGCACCAAACAACGGCAGCCTCCACACAGAAATATCTCCCAACAAACAGACAGGAAGCAAATGAGACACAACCACAGAACAAAGACAGCACAGAGCAGGGAGAGAGCCGCCGTCAAACAAGGACACAATGCCGTCACTCCACTTGTCTCTCAACAAACACAGCTCATCCGGGGTTCATACTAATTATGCAAACAGGTGTCTTATTTTTCCCTTAATTTAAGATCTACGATGGGATATGGGGAGGGGGCCCTCGATTCAGACTTGGGCCCCTTCCTCGAACCCCTGGATGAAAGGGGCCCTCGTTCGAGTCTCTGGATGAAGGGGGCTTTCGTTCGAGCCCCTGGATGGATGGGGGCCCTCCCTCGAGCCCCTGGATGGATGGGGGCCCTCCCTCGAGCCCCTGGATGGATGGGGGTCCTCCCTCGAGCCCCTGGATGGATGGGGGCCCTCCCTCGAGCCCCTGGATGGATTGGGGCCCTCCCTTGAGCCTCTGGATGGATGGGGGCCCTTCCTCGAGCCCCTGGATGGATGGGGGCCCTCCCTCGAGCCTCTGGATGGATGGGGACCCTTCCTCGAGCCCCCTAGATGAAGGGGGCCCTCATTCGAGCCCCGGGAAGGTACCCCACATATTGGTCAGCCCCCAGAGAAGCCTCTGGGGGGCTCTGGGGGAGAAATTAGCGTGTAGCGAGGTAGAAATATCACTGTGCTATATCACCGCTCTTTTACAGCTATAATCCCTCTTCATAAATATACGTATTCTCCAGGTTCCCGCCTGTGGCCGCCCCGGTGCCAGCCCCCGGAGTTATGGGGGGACTATCTGGCTCTTGTGTATGGGGATGCTATCTGGCTCTTGTGTATGGGGAGGCTATCTGGCTCTTGTGTATGGGGAGGACTATCTGGCTCTTGTGTATGGGGGGCTATCTGGTTCTTGTGTATGGGGAGGCTATCTGGCTCTTGTGTATGGGGGCTATCTGGCTCTTGTGTATGGGGAGGCTATCTGGCTCTTGTGTATGGGGGACTATCTGGTTCTTGTGTATAGGGGCTATCTGGTTCTTGTGTATGGGGGACTATCTGGCTCTTGTGTATGGGGGCTATCTGGCTCTTGTGTATGGGGGGAGGACTATCTGGTTCTTGTGTATGGGGGGGGGCTATCTGGCTCTTGTGTATGGGGGACTATCTGGTTCTTGTGTATGGGGGGGCTATCTGGCTCTTGTGTATGGGGGACTATCTGGATCTTGTGTATGGGGGACTATCTGGCTCTTGTGTATGGGGGACTTATCTGGCTCTTGTGTATGGGGGACTTATCTGGCACTTGTGAATGGGGGGCTATGTGGTTCTTGTGTATGGGGGGCTATCTGGCTCTTGTGTATGGGGGGATTATCTGGCTCTTGTGTATGGGGGACTATCTGGCTCTTGTGTATGGGGGACTATCTGGCTCTTGTGTATGGGGGACTTATCTGGCTCTTGTGTATGGGGGACTTATCTGGCTCTTGTGTATGGGGGAGACTGTCTGGCTCTTGTGTATGGGGGACTATCTGGCTCTTGTGTATGGGGGGGATTATCTGGCTCTTGTGTATGGGGGGATTATCTGGCTCTTATGTATGGGGGACTATCTGGCTCTTGTGTATGGGGGACTATCTGGCTCTTGTGTATGGGGGACTATCTGGCTCTTGTGTATGGGGGGGATTATCTGGCTCTTGTGTATGGGGGACTATCTGGCTCTTGTGTATGGGGGACTATCTGGCTCTTGTGTATGGGGGGGATTATCTGGCTCTTGTGTATGGGGGGGATTATCTGGCTCTTGTGTATGGGGGACTATCTGGCTCTTGTGTATGGGGGACTATCTGGCTCTTGTGTATGGGGAGGGACTATCTGGCTCTTGTATATGGGGGACTATCTGGCTCTTGTGTATGGGGGGGACTATCTGGCTCTTGTGTATGGGGGACTTATCTGGCTCTTGTGTATGGGGGACTTATCTGGCTCTTGTGTATGGGGGGCAATGTGGTTCTTGTGTATGGGGGGCTATCTGGCTCTTGTGTATGGGGGGATTATCTGGCTCTTGTGTATGGGGGACTATCTGGCTCTTGTGTATGGGGGACTATCTGGCTCTTGTGTATGGGGGACTTATCTGGCTCTTGTGTATGGGGGGACTTATCTGGCTCTTGTGTATGGGGGGCTATCTGGCTCTTGTGTATGGGGGGCTATCTGGCTCTTGTGTATGGGGGACTTATCTGGCTCTTGTGTATGGGGGAGACTGTCTGGCTCTTGTGTATGGGGGACTATCTGGCTCTTGTGTATGGGGGGGATTATCTGGCTCTTGTGTATGGGGGGATTATCTGGCTCTTATGTATGGGGGACTATCTGGCTCTTGTGTATGGGGGACTATCTGGCTCTTGTGTATGGGGGACTATCTGGCTCTTGTGTATGGGGGGGATTATCTGGCTCTTGTGTATGGGGGACTATCTGGCTCTTGTGTATGGGGGACTATCTGGCTCTTGTGTATGGGGGGGATTATCTGGCTCTTGTGTATGGGGGGATTATCTGGCTCTTGTGTATGGGGGACTATCTGGCTCTTGTGTATGGGGGACTATCTGGCTCTTGTGTATGGGGAGGGACTATCTGGCTCTTGTATATGGGGGACTAACGGGCTCTTGTGTATGGGGGGGACTATCTGGCTCTTGTGTATGGGGGACTTATCTGGCTCTTGTGTATGGGGGACTTATCTGGCTCTTGTGTATGGGGGGCTATGTGGTTCTTGTGTATGGGGGGCTATCTGGCTCTTGTGTATGGGGGATTATCTGGCTCTTGTGTATGGGGGACTATCTGGCTCTTGTGTATGGGGGACTATCTGGCTCTTGTGTATGGGGGACTTATCTGGCTCTTGTGTATGGGGGACTTATCTGGTTCTTGTGTATGGGGGGCTATCTGGCTCTTGTGTATGGGGGGCTATCTGGCTCTTGTGTATGGGGGACTTATCTGGCTCTTGTGTATGGGGGAGACTGTCTGGCTCTTGTGTATGGGGGACTATCTGGCTCTTGTGTATGGGGGGGATTATCTGGCTCTTGTGTATGGGGGGATTATCTGGCTCTTATGTATGGGGGACTATCTGGCTCTTGTGTATGGGGGACTATCTGGCTCTTGTGTATGGGGGACAATCTGGCTCTTGTGTATGGGGGGGATTATCTGGCTCTTGTGTATGGGGGACTATCTGGCTCTTGTGTATGGGGGACTATCTGGCTCTTGTGTATGGGGGGGATTATCTGGCTCTTGTGTATGGGGGGATTATCTGGCTCTTGTGTATGGGGGACTATCTGGCTCTTGTGTATGGGGGACTATCTGGCTCTTGTGTATGGGGAGGGACTATCTGGCTCTTGTATATGGGGGACTATCTGGCTCTTGTGTATGGGGGGGACTATCTGGCTCTTGTGTATGGGGGGGATTATCTGGCTCTTGTGTATGGGGGACTATCTGGCTCTTGTGTATGGGGGACTATCTGGCTCTTGTGTATGGGGGACTATCTGGCTCTTGTGTATGGGGGAGACTGTCTGGCTCTTGTGTATGGGGGATTATCTGGCTCTTGTGTATGGAGGCTCTGAGGGGAATGTTATGGTTTCAAGAGGACGTGCCTAGCTGCAGGTGTGGCGTGCCTGGGAGCAGGTGTGGCGTGCCTGGGAGCAGGTGTGGCGTGCCTAGCTGCAGGTGTGGCGTGCCTGGGAGCAGGTGTGGCGTGCCTGGCTGCAGGTGTGGCGTGCCTGGGAGCAGGTGTGGCGTGCCTGGCTGCAGGTGTGGCGTGCCTGGCTGCAGGTGTGGCGTGCCTGGCTGCAGGTGTGGCGTGCCTGGGAGCAGGTGTGCATGCCTGAGCGCAGGTGGGGCGTGCCTGGGAGCAGGTGTGGCGTGCCTGGCTGCAGGTGTGGCGTGCCTGAGAGCAGGTGTGGCGTGCCTGGGAGCAGGTGTGGCGTGCCTGGGAGCAGGTGTGGCGTGCCTGGCTGCAGACGTGGCGTGCCTGGGAGCAGGTGTGGCGTGCCTGGCTGCAGGTGTGGCGTGCCTGGGAGCAGGTGTGGCGTGCCTGGGAGCAGGTGTGCATGCCTGAGCGCAGGTGTGGCGTGCCTGAGCGCAGGTGTGTCCAGCGAGGCACCTACACAGGTGTGGTAGTAATAATGGAGGTGAAGCGAGTACCTGTCCACTAATTAAGGACGGGGTGGGGGTGTGTGGGGGGGGTGTGGCACCATCACTGCCTAATACGCCTTCCACTGGCCCTGTGTGTAGCATGGGAGGTGTGTGGGGGGGCTGAAGGTGTGTGGGGGGCTGCAGGTGTGTGTGGGTGGGCTGGAGGTGTGTGGGGGGGCTGGAGGTGTGTGGTGGGGGTCTGGAGGTGTGTATGGGGGGGAGGGGGTTGACGTGGCCCCTGTCAGTCATACTGTCCACCTGATTCCTTGTAGCTTTTAAAATCTGTCTCTGTCTCTCTCTCTCCCGTTGTGCATCTTTATCTCTCTTGCCTCAGTCCCCCCCCCCTCTGTCCCTTCCCCCTCTATCTTTACCTCTGTCAGTATCTCTGTCGCTTTCTTTGTCTCTCACTTTCTCTCTCTTTATACTGTGTCGTATCTCTCTCTCTATCTGTGCCTGTGTCTTTCTATCTCTCTGCCTGTCTCTCTCCATCTCTCTGCTTCTGTCTCTCTCCATCTCTCTGCTTCTGTCTCTCTCCATCTCTCTGCTTCTGTCTCTCTCCATATCTCTGCTTCTGTCTCTCTCGATCTCTCTGCTTCTGTTTCTCTCCATCTCTCTGCTTCTGTCTCTCTCCATCTCTCTGCTTCTGTCTCTCTCCATCTTTCTGCTTCTGTCTCTCTCCATCTCTCTGCTTCTGTCTCTCTCCATCTCTCTGCTTCTGTCTCTCTCCATCTCTCTGCTTCTGTCTCTCTCCATCTCTCAGCTTCTGTGTCTCCCTGGCTGTGCCCCTCCCCAGCCTCCCTCACACACACCTTCTCTGCCACACAGGTATGTGTCCGTCCTCTTTAGGGACATCGTTTTACACGCTCTCCCTTCCCTTCCTCTCTCTCTGCTCTCCCTCCCACCTCTCACTCTTTTTCCCTCCTCTCTTTCTTCCCCCCCCCCCGCCCTCTTCTCTTTCTCCAGTCTTCTTGGCTCACTCTCTTTTCTTTCTTCTTATTTCTTGTTTGAATTTGTATCTTATTTTTCTTATTATCCTTTCCATCCTTCTCATTGTCTCCTTTTCTACTTTCCATCCTTCTCTTATGCTCTCGTTGCTTTTCTTTGTCTACTTTCCAATTCCTTTTCTGCTTCTTCGTCTTGTGTTTCAATTTTCCTTTATTTCTTGTCTCCTCTCGTAATCTTCTCCTTCTCTTTTAAACATCCTCCATCTCCCTCAGTTCTCTCCATGGCAGTCTCTGACCTAGTTACAAGGGAGTCGTGTTTACTTCCTGTTTAAATCCTCTTTATACCTGAGTTCCGGTGTCTCTTAAGTGTAACACTTACAATCCATGCACTCCAAGACACCCGGAAGCACCTAAGATGGTTCACTGAGACACCCCAGCACTCAGTGTGTCTCCAGCCTCCGCCTCACCATCCCCCAGCATCCTGGAACCCAGCAGGTCACCGCAGAATTCACCGTCGTTAACACAGCATCTTCCAGTGCTAAGATGCTGTGTGTTCCACCTAGCAGTACGTCAAGTATCCTAGGACCTCCAGCACCCAGTCATCCTAGCACCTGGAGCACCCTGCCATCCTGACACCTGCAGCACCCAGTTATCCTAGCACCTCCAGCACCCAGCCATCCTGACACCTGGAGCACCCAGCCATCCTAGCACCTGCAGCACCCAGTCATCCTAGCACCTCCAGCACCCCAGCCAATTGTTTACAAAATGGCACCTTCCAGTTTCTCGGACTGCTCCCGTCGTCACATCACGTGACCTGTCGCAGCCAATGGGAAGCATAGGACACACGTGGCAGTCAATGATTGGTTGAGGTTAGAAGGTGCTCTCAGAGCTCCGAGAGTGAAGCAAGGTCTCATCCTTGGAAGGCACCATCATAGAGGGACACAAAAGACCAGCTTGTAGTACGCCTGGAATAGTAACTCAACAATTGCGTTGTTAAGGGTCACCTTAACAAGTGATATGACGTGACCTCACAAGGCTTTAAATAATGTCAAGCGATGCCTCACAGTGCCTCGTGGCATCTTTTGCGGGTGCCTCTTACCGAAGTGGTCTGCCTCTTAGGCAATGGGCATCTTCTGCTATTAGAGAACATAGCGAGGATAAGGGCCTCGACCCCATTCACTTACAGCTATTTCGCGGTTGTGTGTGGTAGTTAGTCTCGTCTTGAACTACTCTGCATTTGTCTCGTTCAGGTCGGAGCCTGAACGAGGCTCTAATTCATACTAGAGTTATGAATTAGAGGTGACAGCACAGAGCCTTCGGGCACTCCACATATTAACAGCCTGACTCTGTTGTCAGTCCATTTATGCTAACTTGTTGCATGCTCTTGAAATAACCATGTCCTTATCCAACTTCAGATATCAACCTCAGGATAGCACCCGTAGGATAGCACCACCGGATAGATCCCCTTCTCCCTCTTTCTAAGAACCCTTTCCCACCCCATCTCTTCCTTCCCTCACAGTACACCGTATCCTGCCAATGCCCTCTCCTGCAATTCCATTCCATGCCCTCCCTTCCCAGCTCTCCTTTTCCATAGCGTTCTCTTTTCCAGTGTGTATTTTCCTAGCGATATCACCCTCCCACTACCCCCACTCCCCCCCCGGCCGGTACCTAATCCGACAGAGCCCTCCCCCTCCCCTCCCCCCAGGCGTGTCCTGCCCCCAACACCCCCTCCTCCAGCGTCCACTTTCCTGGCTCCTGCTACCCCCCAATCTCCCCCTCCCGCACCCCCCCTCTAGCTCCTACCGTTCCCCAACTGCTGTTCCTCCAGCGACCCCTACTCTAGCGTCCCCCTACTCTAGCGCCCCCCTCCAGCGCCCCCTCCAGCGCCCCCTCCCCACCTTAGTGCACCATCCACCAGGTCTTAATGTCTCCTCCAGCCATTGTCGCTTCTTTTGACTGCCGGTTCTTTTTCTGCTACAACAAGATGGTGGTAACCCAGACACCTGCTGCACCACACCTGCTGCAACACACCTGCTGCATAATTTTACACCACTAATACACGCGTGCTTCACTACACCTGTTGCATTATGTTATATCAAATCTGCTTCATTTTCTCCATCACACCTGCTGATGTCACGGACACTAAATAGAACTCTTTAGAACAAATGGTGAAAATATAGTCACAAATTATTGCAATGGTAGAAACAAAACTAACAAACGTAATAGCGAAAGCAATCTTCCCACCATGGGAGGTAATCGCGAATGAGAGAGAGTAATCAGAGCGGAAGGCGGAGATCAGGTTGTGTCGCCACGGCAATACGTGATATCAAAGGGAATAGTAAAAACTAAAAGATATCAGTATTGATATACTGCCACTCTAATAAATTCACACTTATTGTATCCTTTGAAATACACTGTATGACTTAAGATAGGTGTATGACCTCCAGGATAGCCCACATAGCACCCACACGCCCCAGAATAGCTCTCCAGGAACACGGGAGACATCTCCCGTCACGCAGGGTGCAGTCGCACCTCCACAGATCTCCAGTATCATCTATTGATACTGGAAATGGCTCAAAAGGGCCACCACTTATGGGCTATTCATGCCCATGCCACCTTTTGGGTGGCTTAATCTTCTCTCTCTCTCTCTCTCTCTCTCTCTCTCTCTCTCTCTCTCTCTCTCTCTCTCTCTCTCTCTCTCTCTCTCTCTCTCTCTCTCTCTCTCTCTCTCTCTCTCTCTCTCTCTCTCTCTCTCTCTCTCTCTCTCTCCTCTCTCTCTTTCTCTCCAGGAATATACACATATGTATAATACATAAAGCGTGTTTTTTGGCATAAGTTGTGGCAGGGGGGTTAATATTACACAGGACCAATCAAGCTTAACTCACTCCATTACTTGCCTACTTTCCAAAGCTTTTTCCACGTGAGGGGTAAACGCCCCGCTTGTCTCCCAGTAACGCCCTTTTGGGCCCTTTAGCATTTTTCACTGACGACCCAATAAGAACATAAATATTAAACCAAACACCATTCCCTCACGTAACCAAAAATAATAATCCTGACGCGGGCGATCTAATTATGCATCCAGCGTTCCAATCAGTTGCACAACGTCGAGTTAATAAATTGGGGGGAGAGAGAGGGGGTGTAGGGGGGTTGCTGGGGGTGTGGCTAGGGGGGGGTTGCTGGGGGTGTGGCTAGGGGGGGTTGCTGGGGGTGTAGCTGGGGGTGTAGGGGGTTGCTGGGGGTGTGGCTAGGGGGGTTGCTGGGGGTGTAGCTGGGGGTGTAGGGGGGTTGCTGGGGGTGTGGCTAGGGGGGTTGCTGGGGGTGTAGCTGGGGGTGTAGGGGGGTTGCTGGGGGTGTTGCTAGGGGGGTTGCTGGGGGTGTAGCTGGGGGTGTAGGGGGGTTGCTGGGGGTGTGGCTAGGGGGGGGGTTGCTGGGGGTGTAGGGGGGTTGCTGGGGGTGTGGCTAGGGGGGTTGCTGGGGGTGTAGCTGGGGGTGTAGGGGGGTTGCTGGGGGTGTGGCTAGGGGGGGGGGTTGCTGGGGGTGTAGCTGGGGGTGCAAATGGGGAGTACTGGGGTCATTAATATAATAACACAAGGGTCACTATAGGAGCTCACCTTTTTTTTTAAACATTTGTGGATATACTAATGAGAAAGATCATAGCTGAAGAGGACTGCAGTGCATTGCAAAAAAAAAATAAAGATGGAGAAATATGGTCTAGGATCGACTTGAGAATGGTCCAGGACGGACCGAAACGTCGTCGTCCCTTCACCTTCTAGTGTGTGGTCTGGTCAACAAATATGGAGAAAGTTTGCAATGAAATGGCTACTGGAATTTAACCCAGACAAATGCAAGACTGTGAGGATATAAGAGGGCGCGAGCGCCTCTACCACAGTGCAAAATGAAGGGAAGGTCACTTCCCATTTCTGAAAGAGAGATTTGGGTGTATTCAGAACTCCATACAGAACTATCAGCGACCAGAGGGACACACTCTGGCAGAATAATAGAGGAACATTTCGTGTGTGGGTGTATGGAAGGTGTTGCTGTGTGTGTGTGTCGTCACAGTGTGGTGTTCTGTGTGTTTCAGTCATGTTCTCACATTCATGTTAATTCATACATCTTGGGGGATGTATCTCTTGCTCCCCCCCCCCCTCTCTCTCTCTCTCTCTCTCTCTCTCTCTCTCTCACACACACACACACACACACACACACACACACACACACACACACACACACACACACACACACACACACACACACACACACACACACACACACGCACACACCTGAACACGACTGGCCGGGCCCCTTCTCTACACTCAGTTAACCACTTTATGTTCAGTAAACTCCTCAATTGTGCCTTTTTATCAGGTCATTTCATCCAATCCTCGGCAATTTTCCGACCAAGAACAGGGAAGAATTGAAACCTTTCCTCCAACACCGCGTTCTCTCCCCCCCTCCCAAAACAAACAGAATTAAACCGATCTGTAATTCTGAGTGGATTCCTCTAGTTTCCCGCTACGACCTCTGACACCTCTGTTCCTTTCCACATTTTTTCACTCGTGGTGAATCGTTCTCATTTCCTGTGGCAGGTTGAGGCGGACTCCTTGGCCTGTTGCGGGTCTGCCAGACTGGCCGCCGCCATGGTGCCTGGCACTGTAGCCGCCAGGGGTGCCTGGCACTGTAGCCGCCAGGGGTGCCTGGCACTGTAGCCGCCACTGGTGCCTGGCACTGTAGCCGCCAGGGGTGCCTGGCACTGTAGCCGCCTATGGTGCCTGGCACTGTAGCCGCCAGGGTGCCTGGCACTGTAGCTGCCAGGGATGCCTGGCACTGTAGCCGCCAGGGATGCCTGGCACTGTAGCCGCCAGGGATGCCTGGCACTGTAGCCGCCAGGGATGCCTGGCACTGTAGCCGCCAGGGATGCCTGGCACTGTAGCCGCCAGGGTGCCTGGCACTGTAGCCGCCAGGGTGCCTGACACTGTAGCCACCAGGGGTGCCTGGCACTGTAGCCGCCAGGGGTGCCTGGCACTGTAGCCGCCAGGGGTGCCTGACACTGTAGCCACCAGGGGTGCCTGGCACTGTAGCCGCCAGGGGTGCCTGACACTGTAGCCACCAGGGGTGCCTGGCACTGTAGCCGTCAGGGGTGCCTGGCACTGTACCGATGATCCCAAGTTGAAGTTTGAGGAGTTCTGTTGGAGTTCGGGGCGTGTGACGGGACGGAGGGCCCTGACCCCCTCCACTAACTCTTGCGGGAAGTGAGCGAAATGTAGGGGAGAGAGGGAGAGTGAGGGAGAGTGAGGGAGAGTGAGGGAGAGTGAGGGAGGGAGAGGCTGAGGGGGAGCGGATATGAGCGTGGTGGGCGCTACACCCTGTAATTGGTGTGGCCATGGTGTTGGACACGCTACCGAGGGGGGGGGGGGGGACACACACGTACACACACACACACGCAGGGAGCCGGTGGCTGACTGGACAGCACACTGGACGCGTGATCCTGTGGTCGCGGGGTTCGATTCCCGCCGCCGGCGAGAAACAATGGGCATTCTTTCACCCTGATGCCTCTGTTACCTAGCAGTAAATAGGTACCTAGGAGTTAGTCAGCTGTCACGGGCTGCTTCCTACTGTGTGCGTGTGGTGTGGGAAAAAAATAGTAGTAACGGTTGATTGACAGTTGAGAGGCGGGCCGAAAGAGCAGAGCTCAACCCCCGCAAACACAACTAGGTGAATACACACACACACACACACACACACACACCACACACACACACACACACACACACACACACACACACACACACACACACACACACACACACACACACACGCGCACACACACACACACACACACACACACACACACACACACACACACACACACACACACACACACACACACACACACACACGCGCACACACACACACACGCGCGCACACACACACACACACACACACACACACACACACACACACACACACACACACACACACACACACACACACACACACACACGCATCCTCAGAACTCAGGCCACAACAACTGTTCATGCTTCGGCCGGGAATCTCACCCAGGACCGTGGACTATGAACCCCCGCATGTTTATATATATATATTATGACAATACAGGACGAGGAACCAGAAGAGACCCACCCACAACCTACCTGCAACTTGGCTCTATTCTCCATCAATGTGAACATTAACATTTGCAACACGACAGGAACGCGTCTAAACCCACCTTAACCCAATTACAGGTACCGCCTTAATAATACTGTTTTCTTGAAGCAGCTGTGCAACCATATTGCACTGCTGCACGTGGTGTGTGGCCCTCCCGCCCACCCTCCACCCACCCTCCGCCCACAGCCCTCGGTGAGTACACCCACCTCCGCTCACCCTGGCTGAGTACAACCTCCCTCGGTGAATACACCCACCTCCGCCCACCTCCCTTGCTGAGTACACCCATCCCCCGCCCACCTCCCTCGGTGAATACACCCACCTCCGCCCACCTCCCTTGCTGAGTACACCCACCCCCCGCCCACCTCTCTCGGTGAATACACCCACCTCCGCCCACCTCCCTTGCTGAGTACACCCACCCCCCGCCCACCTCCCTCGCTGAACACACCCACCCCCTCCACCCACCATCCTCCCTGAACACAACCCACCCCCTCCACCCACCACCCTCCCTGAACACACCCACCCCCCGCCCTGTTCACAAGCCCCCATATACTTCACAAAACGGCTAATACCAAAAATAGCTAAGACCCCCGTTCATAAATACCATAATTCCCCCTCAGTACCCAACAGCATTATATTACAGAACAACCGCTCTTTCCAGCCGTTCCCGGTTCAGAACCCGTCAAAATGAGTGGATTTGCAAAGCTGGGGTAGAGGGGGGGAAGAGCCTTTACCCGGCTGTATGCAAATCGACCATCTGTGGAACGCTGCGGACTGCCATGGCTAAGTTCCGGAATATCAGGCAGGCTGGTGGCTCGGGGTCTTATGGCTGACGTTTAGAGGCTTCGGGAGGGTTGTAGGGATGCGCCTCGATGCTATTTTGTCTTTTTAGAACCTTCGTAGGTGGGATTGAGCTCGTTCCAGACACCCCTCTTCTCGGCTCGTGGGATTAGAATCGCCCCCGGAAGCTGTCTTGTCTGTTGGAAGGGGTCCGGGGGGGGGGGGGTTCTTTGTGTAATGGATTGCACTTTTGGATGCTGTCTTGACTTCTTGAATCTCTGCAAATGGGATTAAGGTCGGTGCCGAGAATTTGTTGGCTTGCTGGATTCTTCTCGCTCCAGATTAGAATCTTTCTGGATTTCTGTTGCTTCTGTGGCTGCCTTCCCCCCTGTGGCTGCCTTCCCCCCCCCCCTGTGGCTGCCCCTGTGGCTGCCTTCCCCCTCTGTGGCTGCCCCTGTGGCTGCCTTCCCCCTCTGTGGCTGCCCCTGTGGCTGCCATCCCCCCTGTGGCTGCCTTCCCCCCCCTGTGTGGCTGCCTTCCCCCCTGTGGCTGCCATCCCCCCCTGTGGCTGCCTTCCCCCCTGTGGCTGCCATCCCCCCTGTGGCTGCCCCTGTGGCTGCCTTCCCCCCCCCCTTGTGGCTGCCTTCCCCCCCCTGTGGCTGCCCTCCCCCCTGTGTGCCTTATCTCCATGTTCAACTGCTTCAGTTGTCATAATCTAGTGGCGAGAAATGTTGTTATTTAGGATAAATGCTCTTGGGGAAATTAGAATTTCTTAATTCTGTACAACGACGGTTATTTTTGTTAAATTGTCCGTTATAAGATCGTCGTTAGTGTTGGCGTGAGCCCCGGCCTCCAGGCGTGAGCCCCGGCCTCCAGGCGCGAGCCCCGGCCTCCAGGCGTGAGCCCCGGCCTCCAGGCGCGAGCCCCCGGCCTCCAGGCGTGAGCCCCGGCCTCCAGGTGACATCTGTCAGCATAAGGAAAGTGCCGCGGGCCCACTCAGACTCGCTTGGGTTCAGTGTTTTAGCGTAGAGGCAATTAGGCATTACTTAAAAATGAACGAAGGTGTTTTTCTGGGAAAGTTTCCATATTGGCCGGAGGAGGAGCAGCTCGGTAGAGGAAGAGCAGACGAAGAGAAAAATGCTGGAAGAAGAAGAAGGAGGAGATGATAGGAGACGAGGAGGAATGATAGTGGGGGGGAACTCGACGGAATGGAAATTGGAAGGGAAGGGATAGAAGGAAGGATAAATGATGGGAAGAGGATTGGGATAACATCTGCTAAGGTGTGTATGTAGAGGACGTAGTTAGGTGATGATTGTGGAGGAGAGACTTGACATGGATGGTGATGATGGGGGTAATTATGAGATACACGAAGATGGCTATAACTGTACATTCTCTCTGTCTCTGTCTGTCTGTCTGTCTGTCTCTCTCTCTCTCTCTCTCTCTCTCTCTCTCTCTCTCTCTCTCTCTCTCTCTCTCTCTCTCTCTCTCTCTCTCTGTCTCTCTCTGTCTCTCTCTGTCTCTCTCTGTCTCTCTCTGTCTCTCTCTCTCTCTCTCTCTCTCTCTCTCTCTCTCTCTCTCTCTCTCTCTCTCTGTCTCTCTCTCTGTCTCTCTCTCTCCCTCTCTCTCCATCTTTTTACCCTTTTTTTCACTTTGTTTCTCCATCACTCTCCCTTTTGTCCTCTTTACCTCTCTCTCTTGTTCATTCATACTCTCCTTCCCTTTATCCCTCCCCTGCCTGCCTGCCTCCCTGCCTCCCTCCCTGCCTCCCTCCCTCCGTGCCTCCCTGCCTGCCTCCCTCCGTGCCTCCCTGCCTCCCTCCCTGCTTCCCTCACTCCGTCATGGCAGCAGGTCGGCGAGGTTCACAGCAGATCATCATCATCTGTGGTGTGGTTGAGGCCCAATCCTGCGCCTCCTCCCCGCCTGGTACTTAATTAAGTGGCCCGCCCCACCCACCTCCTCTCACTTACCCTCTTTCTCTGTGGAGAGGGAGAGAGAGAGAGAGGGAGAGAGGGAGGGAGAGAGCCGGAAGACCAATATTTGGAAATGTATCTGAGCATACGAAATAATATACATCTGGTTATACACTTTTGCTTCACCTTTCCACTTCTCATACGAATATTCTCCAGGTGGTGGTGTGTTTCATACACAAGTATACAGCCCCCCCCCCTACAAGCTCCACAGGCTTGTATAGATACGAGTATACAGCCCCCCACACCCACCAGGGCGCCCCCCCTCCCCCCCTACCAACCGCCAGCCACTGTACACACCTGTCTTGTCAGCTACTATGCATGCACGAGGCAGACCATCAGCACACACGTGGAGCCATCACCATACACCTGCAGCCCTGCAGAGATGGATCTTCCAGCCGCCTGGAACACCTCTAGTGACCAGCCGAAGGCTCTCTGTCCCCCCTCCGTGGGCCTCCACCCCTCGTCCCAAACCATACACGACTCTTAACTCACCATAACATACACGAGTCTCTAGCGCCAAGCTTCGGATCACCTCTTGTAGAATGACGGCTCGGAGCTTCTTGTCTCTTATGGAACGGTAATCCTCTACCTTTTGAACCCTTGTCTTGGCCGGAACAGGAACGTAGCAGAGAGGCCTCGCGGGGATTTATTCTGGAGCAAGTAGGGATTTACCGCAATGAGGTAGTTCAGGAGGATTATCTGGGATGGAGGGAGGGAGGCGGAGGAGTGGGAGAGATGGCAGAAATGTAAATATAAATAAATGGAAGAATAATATGAGAAACACTGCGAAATGAATGGGAAATAGTGAAGGAATAAGGAAGGAGGTGTGAGAAATATGATAAGAGACCTGAACCAGGAATGAAAGTGTGTTGAGAGGCAGGTGAGAGATCTGAGAGATATCTCTCAGGTGAGGAAATTAACTCTTTTGTTGGCAGATGGCTCTAGTGTCACCCTGTAGCACTGGTCCACAGGTGGCTCTAGTGTCACCCTGTAGCACTGGTCCACAGGTGGCACCTGTGTCACCTGTACCTCTGGTCCACAGATGGCTCTAGTGTCACCCTGTAGCACTGGTCCACAGGTGGCTCTAGTGTCACCCTGTACCTCTAGTCCACAGGTGACTCCAGTGTCACCTATACCTCTAGTCCACAGGTGGCTCCTGTGTCACCTGTACCTCTAGTCCACAGGTGACTCCAGTGTCACCTATACCTCTAGTCCACAGGTGGCTCCTGTGTCACCTGTACCTCTAGTCCACAGGTGACTCCAGTGTCACCTGTACCTCTGGTCCACAGATGGCTCTAGTGTCACCCTGTAACACTGGTCCACAGGTGGCACCTGTGTCACCTGTACCTCTGGTCCACAGATGGCTCTAGTGTCACCCTGTAGCACTGGTCCACAGATGGCTCTAGTGTCACCCTGTAGCACTGGTCCACAGGTGGCACCTGTGTCACCTGTACCTCTGGTCCACAGATGGCTCTAGTGTCACCCTGTAGCACTGGTCCACAGGTGGCTCCAGTGTCACCCTGTACCTCTAGTCCACAGGTGGCTCCAGTGTCACCCTGTACCTCTGGTCCACAGGTGACTCCAGTGTCACCTGTACCTCTAGTCCACATATGGCTCCAGTGTCACCCTGTACCTCTAGTCCACAGGTGGCTCCTGTGTCACCTGTACCTCTAGTCCACAGGTGACTCCAGTGTCACCTATACCTCTGGTCCACAGGTGACTCCAGTGTCACCCTGTACCTCTAGTCCACAGATGGCTCCTGTGTCACCTGTACCTCTAGTCCACAGGTGACTCCAGTGTCACCTATACCTCTAGTCCACAGGTGACTCCAGTGTCACCTATACCTCTAGTTCACAGGTGGCTCCAGTGTCACAGGCTGTAGACCACACAAATATTTGGTAAAAAAAAAATTAATAGTGAGAGTTGCAGAGATAGAATGAGTTTGTGAGGGAGTGAGTGAGAGGTTGTGGTGGGAAGGAGGAGTGGGGGGGGAGGTAGTGTTGTGGTAATTGCGAGAAGGGGGGGAGGGTTGTTCCCAGGGGAGGGGGCCCGGGTGAGTGCCAGTGGTTGTGGCACTGAGATGCCACCGCTGGTGCTCCAAGCTATCAAGAGGCAGGTGCCAGCTCTTGTCTACCTGGCTCTTGGCTGTCATGTCTACCTGGCTCTTGTCTGTCATGTCTATCTGGCTCTTGTCTGTCATGTCTATCTGGCTCTTGGCTTGCCGAGCAACTTATAAACTGGAGAAAGCCTTTTCCTCTTGAAGGCAGACTAGGGCCCCGTGAAGGCAGAGACTATGCCCCGTGAAGGCAGAGACTAGGCCCCGTGAAGGCAGAGACTAGGCCCCGTGAAGGCAGAGACTAGGCCCCGTGAAGGCAGAGACTAGGCCCCCGTGAAGGCAGAGACTAGGCCCCATGAAGGCAGAGACTAGGGCCCCGTGAAGGCAGAGACTAGGTCCCGTGAAGGCAGAGACTAGGCCCCATGAAGGAAGAGACTATGCCCCCGTGAAGGCAGAGACTAGGCCCCGTGAAGGCAGAGACTAGGCCCCCGTGAAGGCAGAGACTATGCCCCCGTGAAGGCAGAGACTATGCCCCCATGAAGGCAGAGACTATGCCCCCGTGAAGGCAGAGACTAGGCCCCCGTGAAGGCAGAGACTATGCCCCCATGAAGGCAGAGACTATGCCCCCGTGAAGGCAGAGACTATGCCCCCATGAAGGCAGAGACTATGCCCCCATGAAGGCAGAGACTAGGCCCCCGTGAAGGCAGAGACACTAGGCCCCGTGAAGGCAGAGACTAGGCCCCGTGAAGGCCTAGGTGAACTAGTAGAGCAGGAGATGAACTAATAGAGCAGGAGGTGAACTAGCAGAGCAGCAGATGAACTAATAGAGCAGGCGGCGGCTTCCACAGCCACAGATGAGCTAGCAAACAAGACCACCACTAGTAACATCAGCGCTGAAGAACCCGCTCCACCAGATACAATATTCAGTTGCACAGAGAGAGTGGGCGAGGGGTTGATGCGACGGATCAAGGCGTCTATGGAGGACAAAGCGGCGACCATTGTTCCAAAGGTAGGGCCGTTGAGCACGTGTCTCAGCCTCCCCTGTGCTCCTGCAGATGCTGAGGTGAAGGGGGAGGGAGGGGAGTGTTGGGGTTTATATCCCGCCAGACAATGTCTCGTATAGCATCTTCACGCTCCTCCTCTCTCATATAACCTTTCAGGCCTCCGCTCGTGGATTCCAGCACAACAGAAAACGATCTTAAAACATTATTTAAACCGTAGTAACGCTCGATCCTCTGGTTCCCTCTCTGTGGACACGCTGGCCCTTCTGTGGACACGCTGGGGGCCTCTGTGGACACATTGGCCCTCTGTGGACACCGGCCCTCTCCTCGACACACTGCCAGACTTCCTTCATCCCTGAAACTCATGAATTCAGAAAGTATTAGACTCCCCAGAAAACAGTGTGCATAAAGTCAGTACTTCAGGAGAACCTGTTGTAGCCTGAGACGTCCTGCGGTTCTCAGACCATGAGACGTGCTGCGGTTCTCGGACCCTGAGACGTCTGAGACGGACCGAAGGAACTTGTTGTAACAAGTCCAAGATGTCTTCACAAGTCCACATTAGCACATTAGTTTCAGACCGTCCTCCTAAGGCTTCCCAACGTCAAGAAATTGTATTAAACTGCCCATTATCCTAACTTACCAGAGGACCTAAAACAGAAAACAGGGCATGCTGTCAATTTCGCTGCCATTTTCTAGTACGACGATTTTAGGCTTGAGTGTACGTCAAAAGGCGACGTTCTATTAGACGGATTGGTTAGTTTAGCACTCAGGCTGAATCGTGTCCATGTGTTGTGTTCTGACATGTGACACACATCAACATATTACTCTTCCATATGTAGACATTCTGTGTTGCTCATTAGTAAGGTGATTGTGCACGGGGTAGGTTGCAGAGTTGGCTGAATTTGCAATGGTTCGCAACAATATAAAGCTGCAAAAAAGGATTCATCAAAAGATGAGGGTTCAAGGCGTTAAGTTAAGTTAACTTAAGTTAAAGGCTCAAGGCGAACCAGTTTGATAGCTGGAAGGTGTCGAGCGGAACTTAGACAGGAACTTAAACTAGGAACTTGCTCTAGTGTAAACCGGTGACTACTGGTGAGTACAGGGCGGAGATAACTAGCAATAGAGAAGGTAGTTTCATCCACATGGATCAACTAGCCAGTTGTTCTACCGACCAGGGGCCAGATTCATGAAGCAGTTGCGCAAACACTTACGAACCTGTCCATCTTTTCTCAATCTTTGACGGCTTTGTTTACAATTAATAAGCAGTTAATGAGCCCCGAAGCACCAGGAGGCTGTTTATAACAATAACAACAGTTGATTGGCAAGTTTTCGTGCTTGTAAACTATTTAAAAAAAATGTAACCAAAGCCGTCAAAGATTGAGGAAAGATGTACACGTTCGTAAGTACTTGCGTAACCGCTTCGTGAATCTGGCCCCAGGCCATGGAAGCTCATAATAAGTATCTAGAGAGTAACTAACTGGTATTTAACTGAAATTTTCTGACTGAACTATTACCAACGCTTTTCTGGGTCTTACCTAAATATTCGAGTGCAGCTGAAGGAATTTACAAAGGGTAAAATATATTTTGATAATTTAGAGTCCTCTGGATAGAACTTATATGGGAAAGTTAGGAAGAAGTGGTTGAGTTATCTAGCAACTGGTTGCCAGGATATTGCTAGCAAAAGACAGGATTCTGGATGCTAATGTAACCCATTGTTTACCTCGTGTTTTACGATATCATTTGAGTAAATTGATAACCCAAAATGATATCGTGGTGACGAGGGGAGACTTTGTCCGGAGATGACAATGAGTAGTTGTCATTGTCATCTGTCATTGTCATCTCATTGTCATCTCTGTGGCTGTGGTAATTGTATCA
>NW_025572783.1:0-16118 GCF_020424385.1 Procambarus clarkii
AATATATATATATATATATATATATATATATATATATATATATATATATATATATATATATATATATATATATATATATATATATATATATACTATTAAGGTATATACAAGACAGATACGGTTTCATATATACATCACAGTTGAAGGGTTTGGTGCAAATTAATAAAACCGTCAGTGTTGCATTTTTAATTAACTGAGGATTACAGTATAATTTGTGGGATGTTGCAGATTGGTCGATGTGCCGGCGTGATTCAGTATCTTTTAGGCGAATATGACTGGTCGGAAGCGGTAATGGAAAATCAGTAGTGTAATTAATTTTATTTCGGAATACATGGATGATTAATAAGCTATTGGAAGGTTGTACTTATAAATGAAGATTCTATAAATTATAAAGATAAGAATGAAGGAAACTGCAGAAGTTCTATTGGCCTATACGTGGCAGCTCTTATCTATGTACACCCAAAATCATTCTTATTCTACGTTTGAAATAATAAAGTTAACCCATTTCTATTATATTACCCGCCAATATGTTCCACAGACCAATAACTGAATTGGCAAACCAGTGTTTACCCAGCAATTTCCTAAATGTAAATTGCATCATAACAGGAAGATTCATGAGAACAGTATATAGTAAAAATTTTAAATTCACTTAACACATACATCCTAGTGTAACATTGCATACTTTATAGCAACAGAGTTAAGGAATTCTTTAATGTGTATGTAGTCAGTGTATTTCCTGCTCTCCACTCTAGAGTATAATTAAATCTCAATGGTGTCTCCCGCCCCGAGCAAATATACGCAGTCGTGCTAACACATTTGTTTATTTCTCTACTGACTAATGCTGATAGAAGCAAGGGCTGGGGTGAGACTTTATTATTGGTTTATACAAATATCTATATGATATATGTGGTTTCTTTTTTAACGCAGTGATCAAACAACTCCGTGAATAGCTTCTACTCTATATTTTTATCACTTTTTAAGTCACTTCTGTTGGGTATATAAAACTCAGTAAGGCTTAAGATGAATATATCATTTATATCTTTAATAGCTTTATTTGTATTTTGAATGTTTTACACTATCAGTGAGCCATATTTAATAAAATTTAGAATTTTTAATGTTTGATTCTGGAGGCCTACATTTTTCGTGATATAATTTTAACCATCATCATTACTTCCCTATTTCTCTCTTTCACAGGGAACGTAGTCATCACAAAGGATGAAAGGAGACAAAATAGAAAACGATTATTAACTATCCACTAGCATTACGTTGAAATATCATCTTGACAACCTTTAATTCATACACACCACAATCCGTTCCTTCACTCTATCCTCACCTTCTGCTCCCTCTCCTTCATCATCCCTTTTAGGCGCTGAATGGTCACACTGGCTTTGTGCTTTTTCCTCATAATTACTCATGCTACCCACAGCTCAATGCAACCAGGTGTCAGATGTTTATCGCGATTCGACGGTTTATAGACTATAAGGGACAACAATGGGGCTGAAAATTAAACAACGAACCCAGAGTTCAGAAAATATAATAATTGACGAGGTTTCGGTCCGTCTTAGACATTATTATGTCGTGTAACGAAGATGACGTTAATTCAAAAAAATTTCAACCATTCAGTCTCCCGAAAAACCGGTTAGCATCTAGTTCTTATACATTCCCTTTGTTCATCTTCTTGACCGTTTGCATTCGTACATAAGGATAATCACTGCCACATCTGTCTTATTTTTTATTACAACCAAGACTTTCAGTGAACCAGCTGGTCCACACAACCTGTGATCAGCTTTTACAAAATCTGTGATCTATCCAACTTCTGATTCACTCACCCTCATATTTACACAACCTTTGAACCTTCTCAATCTCTTGGTCCACATAACAACTGATCCAAACAGCCTCTGAGCCACACAACCTCTTTCACAGAGAAAATAACCTTACTAATTTCTCACTAAATTTTCAGTTATTCACCTGTACTGTTTTCCTGGTGCATAATTTGTCCCACGACACTTATCACTGTTATTGCATGTATGCGTTTTACACTCACAGCAATTATATTTATGACTTATAAAAGTATATTCACAAATTCTTAACATCATTTTAGCAATTTACGTTTTACAATTTCCAATATATTTTTTACAACTGTTCTAATTTTAATATATTATGTGATTTTGGCATATGCCTCCTTCATGTCTAGCTTTCACATATTTCATCGTATTATATTTCATATAAAGATTCGCTTATCTCTTCCTTAGCTATATATAAATATGAAGGCCTTTTACCATGCAATCTTCTCACACCACCAAAATCATGTTAACTTTTGAATATATAACATCATTTCTGCCAATCAGGTGGAAATGTACTCTTTCCACCTACTTTTTTTTATTAGTTAACATTATCTAAAGCATAATTTTAACAGTTACATTGTCTTTTATGCATGTTCTCTTGTTACACATTCTAATTTCTTTCCTAAGTATGTTTCTGTTTACTGTAATGTTAGAATTGAACTTTCTTCTTAGCTCCGCATTCATATGTCGTTTTCTACTTATATGTTTCACATATATTTTAGTCTTATCATTCTCTCTCTCTCTCTCTCTCTCTCTCTCTCTCTCTCTCTCTCTCTCTCTCTCTCTCTCTCTCTCTCTCTCTCTCTCTCTCTCTCTCTCTCTCTCTCTTAATTCCCATCCTGAATAAATTATTTTTCGATATTAAATAATTAAACCGATATTACGTGATAAATTGTTCATCATTAAACCACAAAAATATTCATGTACTACTATTGGATTACCATTCGCAACTAGTATATAATATTTGGTAATATTGCAGCGGCATCATTATATTTCAACAAAAATATAACATTGTTATTCTTTGAAGCTGCTTTTAGTCTTCCTTTCCAAAATACTCCAACATTACTGATATTTTGCGATTCAACATCCAGTTTTGATGTTGTATCGCCAGGAATAACTATGTTTCCCATCATTCCAGACTGTGGTAACGTCAACAAGCATATATATATATATATTTTTTTCCAGGAAAGGGAGACGAGAAACAAAACAGAATTAAAATTCAAAATGTCATCTTTGGGTTATATATATAACATAAATTAAAATATCATAAAATTCTCCGAACCACAAGAAGCTCAGAATGGATATTATTTAAAGCGCAAATCGAATATCGAGTTAGGATTCATGTAAAAATTTGACACGAAATCCTCCTTGAAGGAGATTAGTATTCAAGTTAAAAAAAAAATCCCATCAAAGTCCACAGGTTACAACCATGTTTTTAACAATGGGAATGTCAACATTGAATGAGAAGATTCAACAATCTTCAACATATACGTATACTTAGACATACGCAGACACAGACAGACACACACACACATATCCCCAAAATGTGACCTAAAACAGCTATCTGGATTCCAGGTATTTATTAGTAGGTGAGCAGAGTTATCAGTTGAAAGAAACTGCATATATCTACATTTATCTCCGGACCAGTACGAAAAAAAATCAACCTCAGTAAACGAGAAAATATTTTATGTTGCCCACTCTTAAACTGTTCCGGCCAACGATGTTATCAGAGCAGGCTGGTCAAACATATGGCATCAACACATCTTTTTTTTTCATGTTTGGATCCCGAGCGGCCATACACATCTATACACCGCCGGTTGTGTTATACAAGGACTACATATGTAGGAATGATCGCGTTCGCATTAGCGATATATATGTGAATTATTAACTGTTTACTTCATTTATCATCCCCTTTATAATATATTCACAGATGTTTCATAAAAGCTGCTTCATATATCATATATATATTATAGTCGCAGGTTTATGTGTATCATATAGTACTCACCTAATTGTGCTTTGCGGGGGGTTGAGCTTTGGCTCTTTGGTCCCTATCTCTCAACTGTCAATCAACTGATGTACTGGTTCCTGACCTTATTGGACTTTATCCTATCTACACTTGAGCCTGCATATGGAGTCTGCCTAGTACATATGTACGCATGTAAATGTGTATTTATATGCATGTATGTAAACCTACAAACATACACACACACACTTGAACACACAATGCTTCCTACAGAGCCCATGACCAGAGGGGAGAACATACAGTTTTCATAGATTAATGGTCATATTTTGGCTACCATGACCCATATGTGATAGCCTGGCTATATGTAGCTTCCAATGACACATGTGTAAGGTTATTGTGACCCACATGTGAGATATTGTTTACATGTAGATCAAAGTGACCAGGTGAAGACTGGGGTTACCAAATGATGACTGAGATTACAAGATAAAGACTACGGTCACCAGATGAAAGCTTAGATTGCCATATGAAGACTGGGGTTAAGAGGTGAAGACTGCAACTATCAGGTGAATACTAAAGTCATCAGATGAAAACTAGATTTACAAGATGAAGGATAGGGGTTACCAAGTAAAGACTGAGTTTACCGAGCGAAGAGATTTGAAGAATATGACGCTTCTTATTCTTAGGAATGCAGCCACTCTCCCAGAGTACTCTATGTAAGCAGCTAAACCTTCACGTAAGGAAATATAGAATTTCAATGTGTAAATAACTACAACTGAAAAATTATTATCAAACATAACCCTTCTAATTTTAGACAAATCCGGCAACAATCTGCCACAATAAAGTATTTAAATATCCTTGAGGATTTATGATAAGCGAGAGCTCAAAATGTTGAGTATGAAAACATGTTTATGATCCTTATACGCGTTAATGCATAGATAAGTAGTAGGATTGATAATTATTTAAAGTGTAAGGAAACTCGGGGGAAAAAAGAGTGAAATAAAAGCGATAAACTGAAATAAAGTTAAGTATATAGATAGACACAGTGAAATATACAGATACGCTAAAATATAGAGATACATACGGTGAAATATAGTGGTACATACAGTGAGATATAAAGATAGTAATACAAGAAGAGAGATACCGTGAAGTATAAAAATTATGTGAAATATGTAGATGTATATAGGGCCCATATACAGAGATATACAATGAAAAAAGGCTAGATATAGTGAATTATAAAGCTACCGTGAAATAAAAATAAAAGATACAATCAAATAAAAAGATAAAGTGAAAAAAAAGAATTCAGATGAAAAAACGTGAACTCAATTTATTACTTTGTTTGGGGCTAAAACGGAGCTTGTGAACTGCGGTGTCACCTGATCCACACAGTGGCAACTGGTTGTTATTGGCTTGTAAATGAACTTTAGTGAACGTCAACAGGTTTGAATTAACGGGCTATTTGATTCCAGGAAGTGCCAAGAGTCTATAATTGGCCGATCCGTTGGGAATTTATTGGCCATTAATGGACTAGGATTGGTTTCTCTCGCTCCCAGCGAGTGTACATGAGTCGTGATTGGTCGGTAATATTACGCCTGCGAAAATAATCGACTCGTGATTGGTGGGTATGCTGCACTTGCAACAAAAGCCGATGATTGGTCATACCGCGGCTTCAGTGAGCATGAACAACTAGTGATTGGCCGATCAGTGAACAGCGTGAAAGATTGGGCAGAAATCGGTCAATTCAACCAGAGCTATTATCACCAAGTCGTCAGGCAACCTAACAGGAGAAAATGTTAAAACAAAAAAAAAAGAGAGATGAAAAAAGGATGAAAAAAGAGACATTGTGAGAGGAAAAAAATCAGAAAAAACATCAAAATATTGAAATATGAAAATTAATAAAACGTAACATAATCCAACTGAATCACCGGCGAGGCCATGTCATCTCTCCGGGATTAGTAAGAATTAAAACAGAATATATTTCGTAAGCTGATGGAAAACTTGTGATGCGTGTCCGACTGTGTTTTTTCCCCTAGTGACTGCTATATTGTGCGATAAAATGATCTAATTATGTTTCAAGCTAAAAATTTTGTTTTTTTACACAATTATCTGAAGGAGCGCGTGTTTGCTTCAGAGTTATTGAACATCATTGTGTGTTAATAGCCATACATACGATATGTTTGTATTGTTGAATGTGAATATATGTTTTGTTTGACGTCATATTGCCAAGATATGCTCCATAATTTTGCTAATTATTGAAGCTTTGATAGTCAGACTGTTTGAGGTACTTGGCTGAAAATACTGAAAGGAAGTAATTCTAAATCTTATAACACGTGTAGCACGTGCTATAATTGGTGGATTTTTATAATATATAACAGGAATAATTCACGTGGTGGAATGTTTCTCGGATGAATAATGTGTAGAGAAACAAATTACGAGATATGCATTGTCTGGAGAGAATGAAGAACATTCAAACTAATCACATCTTTTCCGTGTTGAGGAATCTGCATGGAAAGCACCAGGTCGGTGGATAATGTCACTTCTCCCAAAATATGTGAATATCAGATACATTAAATAGTGATATTATTATTCGAATGCTGTTCCTTCCTTTGCTTGCTACTGAAACTTTTGCTATTATTATTTTTATTCTTGTTATTATCATTTGCATAATTGTGATCATTGACATTATTTACAATGTTTTCGCAACTGCTAGTACCTTCAAAATGTTCCTAAAATAATAAAATGTTGAACCTTATTTAAGAGACGCGCGCACACACACACACACACACACACACACACACACACACACACACACACACACATACAACCCAGCGGCAGCACCTACAGAACATCGATATCTCTTGCAAACTTACATAACAGGCTTCAGCATGAGGACCTCAGTATCAAAGAAGAGTTGAAGATGGAACCCAAATTTGGGAAAGAGGATGGAAAGAGGAAAGAGTATGCCGGAGGGTGTCAAAGAAGTACTAGTAAAGGGACAAGTAAAACTTAGATAAGATGTAGAACATGGAAAGGGATTGAACGTGACAGTTGGTTCATGCTGATGCTATGCGAGTAAGTGATAATCTATAGAGAACAAGAAGAAATCATAAAGGTGAAGAAAGGCAAAGAGAATATATATAGTTGGGCCCATAATGGAATGAGGGAATTTATGGATATTTGGAAAACACCAGAGAAACTTTTTAGTAAATGGGGGACTCGGACTGAAGGAAAAATAAAATACAGGAACTGGGTGGACACCCTGGACACAAAGAGTCAAGCTAGACAAATGGTGTGCAAGCCCAGGAACCAACAGTGGACTAGGAGAAAGAACAGGGAATTAAGGAGAGGAGGGTTAGTGAGAGAGGGAACGGAATGGTGGCTGTCGCGAGAGGAAAAGAGGGGGAATAGGGGAGTGTGGCGCCGGGTCAATGAACCGGATAAGACAAGAGACACTTCGTCCTTCTTTGTGGTTGACTTTTTGCTCTTACGAGGGGGAAAGACATGTTTGAAGGTCCTTTTGAGCAGTCCTCTTCGAGAACTACACGCAAAAAATATTGCCTGAGGTGTCTCCAATCTTTCAAGACTCTACTTCCTTCAGATTTCCGTCCGATGACGCTGAAGCAGACATGTCTATACCACCCCCTCTCTTCCGTGAGGGCTCGAGGTCACTCAGAAGAAGAGAGGTGGAATTGGTGAAGGTACAGGATATTATTTAATTTGTGCTCTTTTTTACATTTGATTGACGGTTTGTGAATTTTTGGCTGTTTCGACTTATATATCTTTATATGTCTATATCATTCTTTCATATATTTACATATATGTTTATCTTTTATAAAATTATTAATTAACCATTTATACCTAATGGTATACAAATACCTAATTTTTTTTACATTTTCATATAGATGTCTATCAACCTATGGAAATAAAAAGCAATTAAAATTAATATATTAAATATACATTTCCTACATTTTCATTATTAATAATGTTAGTATTCCTATCAATACTAACATACAACTATACTCACAGTGTATATAAGTAAAATACTCAATGGGACGATTTGTATCCACACTCGCTTTGAGAAGGTCGGATAAACAAGACATTTACAAGTAAAACAACAACTGCAACACATCAGCCACACAAACGACAACCACAAAAGTTAATTTCATATCTATCGACAACATTAAGCTACAATCACAACCATAACCACGGCGAAATTCATAGCTGGTAGATAAGGTGAAGTTACCCCGATATATATTATGATATCGTTTTTTACCCTTGGATGACAGTTAAAGTTGACATGAGGGATGGTCAACAGCCACTTCACTCACCAAAACGCGGATGCAAAAGCAAGTTTCTATATCATTCGTCATCTTGATTTTTGTAAATACCTATAAGACTCAGCTTTAAATACACTAAAAAAAAAATTCCATTCTATCATACATTCTTTTTTTCTATCATACATTCCTGCCGCCTGATCAAGTCCCCTATTTGTGTAACATATTTATGTAGCCCGTTCCTTTTATCAATTAATGTAATATATTCGTGTTACCTATTTCTGCCATATTTTTCTTCCATCTGACGTCATCAATGTACCCTATTATCTCTACTTATCGGCATTTTTGTTCTGTATCATGCATCTATTTTTATGAATTATTCCCAACCCATCTTCCTCTCATATTTCTTTCCATCTATTTATATTCTCAGTTTATTCCTCTTAACCATCTCTAGCATTATCAAAAGGATCCTCTAATATATTTCCATCTCGATAAGTGGGATAGGCTCCAGACCCCATTTTATGGTGGAGCGGTGATGGAGAAGGTGATGCTGGTTTGACACATTGATGGAGATCAGGAATGATGGGGATGGTGAGGATGATGTTAGGATGGTGGTGATGGTGGAGAAGGAGGGTGGTGATGTGGGGAGGGAAGATGGTGATGGTGAGGAGGGAAGGTGAATCTTCCAATGCAAATCGGAGAATAGTACAATCTAAATTGTAGTGATGTACTATAATACTATATATATATATATATATATATATATATATATATATATATATATATATATATATATATATATATATATATATATATATATATATATATACCATTTATAGAATTGTCTGAGGATATATTTTATGTTTTATGAGTTCTTGCAATTTTCATTCAATGAGAAACGATTACAATTTCCTGTAATTATGTTGAGGCTTAGCAAGGGGCGTTCTCGCTTCTTGCAAAATCGGCGTTCGATCCCTGTTGGTTCAAATGGTTGGACATCGTCTCTTTACTTCGACCTCATTTCCCAGTTAATATCCTGACTTCATATCTCGAGCTTAGCGGACCGCTAAGCTCTTGATGATTATTTATCTTACCCTACTTCCGTGTCCGAGATCAAGGTGAAGTGCTCTAAGTCTGTCTTCTATCCTTTGGCTGGGAAAGGGGTTTCGTAATCCACACTAACTGTCTTCCTAATTAACAATAGAGCAAAGCTGAAGGGTGAGAGGCGAGACATGTGGGGACATAGTGGGAGAAAATATAAATAGAGAGAGAGAGAGAGAGAGAGGTGAGAAGGAGAGAGGGAGAGGAGAAATATGAATGAGAGAAGAAAAACAGAGAAGAGAGACGAGCAAATAGAGGAAGGAAACGCATAAAAGGTGATGGATATGACAGAGAGTGAGCAGAAGAAGAAGAAGGAACAGAAACGGAAGAAATGGATGAACAAAGTACAGAGACAAATGAGAGGACAATAGAAATATGTGAATGGCAGGGAGATATGAATGACAGATAAATAGAGATGAATGAACGTGAGATAATAAAAGACAAATGAGATAGAGATATAGAGCAATTTGTGAAAGAAAGGTTTATAGATGTAGAAGAGATATAAGTAGAAAGATGAACGGTATAGAGAGGAGAAAATAAGAGGGGGAAATGCAGAAGAGAGAAAGCAGCAAGGACATAGAAGTAGTGTTGACGAGACTGTGAAGACAGCGTAAAATTAAAGTCAGAAAGGAATAAATTTTTAAGATTAATGACTCTCTTGCCTGGTTTATTGTTTTTTGTTAGTAGTTCCTGCCAACTTCTCCTTCCTACTTAATTCCCCTTTTCTCCTCCTCCTCATCTCTCAATTATCTTTATATTTTCCCTCCTCCTACTTCTCTTTCATTTCCACTTCTATTTCTCCTCTTCCTCCTATCTTCCCACTTCTCTTTCTTAATTCTCCTCCACGTCCTCCCCCTCTATACCGACTTCCATTTAATTTTATTCCTCGTCCCCCCTCCTCCTCCTCTTCCCCCTTACTATTTCTCTTTCTTTCGCCTCCTCCCTCTTTACCAACTCACTTTCTTTCAATTCCTTAACCCTTCTTTCTCTTCCTCGGCTGCTAGCCCCCTCCACGAATTCACTTGTCCTCAGGAGGGAACACCGGCAGACTGAGTCACAAGTATCAAGACAGAAGGAGAAACTGACTCTCTCTGACACCATAATTCCGTTTTCTGGTGAGCTGACACCCATTTGATGAACTGATTTCCTCTTTCAATAAGCTGATTAACCTTTTAATATTAACATTATTTTTTTCGATTAATCCCTCTCTCACTTAAATTAATACCCCCCCCCCTTTGTCAGGACATTTAAAGGTTGATAGGCATTAAGCTGAACAGAGTTTAAGAGTAATGAAATTGATCTGAACTGTCTCCATATGCCGTTCATTGTTTACACCAACACCAAGTAAACAGGACACTTAAAGGAAGTTACTGGCTTATTTCATTATAACGTAATTATCGCTAATTATCGATTAATTAGCCCTTAAAAGCGTCTTCATTACGCCATCATTACCTTTTAGTAGTTCAAGCTTCTCAGTTGCTTGTTTTGAGAATTCGTGAGTGCTTTTCATTATTCGAATATTTTATTTAAAATGATTTCAGTCAGAAAATAAAGTCATGTTATGAGTAAAGTAGAATGCGGTAATACATTTATATAAGTATTTTTCTGGGAGAATAATTGATGATTTTCACTCCATATATTCCAGTACCTTTTGTGCTGGTGACTACTACTAAATGGGAACAATATCTATAATTAACATTAATTCAACATCGATTCAATGTTCAATTAATGTTGATTTAGCATTCAACTAACGTTAATCTAAGATATTGGGCCTACTGGAAAGATTGTACGAAAACGTATACCATCAGCAGTATTCTTTACCGTGTCAATATGGTCAATACACACACACACACACATATATATATATGTGTGTGTGTGTGTGTGTGTGTGTGTGTGTGTGTGTGTGTGTGTGTGTGTGTGTGTGTGTGTGTGTGTGTGTGTGTGTGAATATTTATAACAACGCATATATTATATAAAAAAAGTATTTCAGGCCATTATATTATCAATTTGTAATCCCCTAGGTAACTCTTGAAGTCAGTAACTACTATTTAACAAATTGATAATATAATATTTCACAGATAAGTTGACAAGTTATTAAAGATTCTGTGTTATGAAGTGATGTGAAGGTCCATCAGACATCACATGAAGGATGACTAAACGTTATGCTGAGGTCGATCAGGTGTCACGTGAACGTCGAACAGACGTCAGGTTATGGTCGATCAGACGTCATGTGAAGGTCCATCAGACGTTATATGGAAGTCGTGCAGACGTCATTTGGAACCCAACCAGAGAGCGTGTATTGCTTTTTTTCTTGGATCTTATCAGTTTGATTGACAGTGTCAATACCCTTGCTTCGTTTTGCAAGCTATTTAGAGATATTCAATTTGCTATTTATTAATCGATAAGAGCTTCCACGAGAAGAGAAATAATTTATAATTAATCGAATATTGTTGGGTTAAGTTATATTTACCAGTGATTAGTAGCTTTAAATTTTCTTTTATGAGCAGATAATTAATTTTTGTTACTAATAATTTTTTAATATTACTAATGCTATCAATAATATTGCATTTCACCGTTTTAATTACCTAGTTTCAAGTAACCTTAGAAAATGTTCTCGAAGTGTTTAAACAGCAAACTAATTTGTTATAAGAGCAAAAGTCATTAGTAAACATATAGAACATGAAAATAAAAAGAAAACATAGAAGGCCTTCCTCCCCACACGACACAGATCCTATTTATATCCACCCAAAATCACTCATAAGAATATTAAATTTAAAAATACACATTCATATACATACCAATTAACGTGTATGTGTGTGTGCATTTGTCGTAAACATACGCAACAAATTAGATGTGTATATATATGTCAATGCTTTCTGGCGAATAATCCGTCCTCAGGAAGACCTAAAGGAAGACTATTGATTTTAAGGGAGCCAGAACAGGACTCGCTGAAAGTCTCTGAGGGAAAGAGCGATTGGCATGTGTAGTATAGGAGTTGGACGGCTGGTCTAACATTTCTCACGGAGCGAACGTCAGGTGTGGCTGTTCATGGAAAGGGTCGGGGCTGGATGCTGCTTTGGGGAACGAGTGATGCGAGGTTACCAGCTAAGGGAAACGAGGGTGCGTGTGTTTGTTTTATGGGGAAGGGATATGATATATGTTGTTAAGGGGAATAGAAGTGTGTTTTTCTGTATATAGGAAATTTGGTGTTATATGATGTTAAGAGGAAGGGTTGATGTTTTATTCTGTTAAAGGGAAAGTTAAGAGTTGTTTTGCTGTTAACAGGAAAACAGATAATGCTTACTGTTAAGGGAAAAGGAGATGTTTTATGCAGTTAACGGAATTGAAAGTGTTTTTTTTTATGTAGAATAAAGAGTGTAGGATAGAGAGGGAAAAAAGAAGACATGACTTCATGTCATTATAATAATTTGCCAGGAATTCTGGAAACTACAACGAATTTCTACTTCAGGGATGCATGTGTCTCTGTGAAATGTTTGAGGTGTTGTCCAGAGAGAGAGAGAGTAGGAAATAAATAACCCTGAATCTAGTTAATTCTAATTACATTGCTCTGCTTTAATCCCCATTCGGAATTGGGAAAGCGAAATGGGATGCCAAGGAGCAAAATCGATTTAAGAGATAATAAATTACTTTAACATCACCTCTAAAATACACATAAATACAACCGAACTCACTCTAATAGTCTTGCACAAGGATGAATAGTGGTAAAAAGTCAACGCATTATATAGACTTTCTCTCTGTACCTCTATTTATACAACTTGATAATGCTTCACGATGGACTGAAACGCCGTCACAGTTCAAAAAAATCTACACAACTCAGTATTACAACAACAACGTCAGAATCCATTTTGGCTGAGTAGTGATGGAACTTGTTTATAGTAACTCAGCCCGGCCTTGTCGTGACAGAATTATGGAGGAATTTCATATATTTTTATTTGATTGAGCACGATTCATCTATTTGTTGTTATTATTTTTTATGGCTGAAATTCTTGCAAATTTATGTGCGCGTTTAGTCCCTTTCGTGAGTATTTGATATATCTGTAACATAAAATATTTAATAGATATTTGTTTTTTCTGTATTTATTTTGGCATTTTAAGAACTGTTGTTTTGAATATATTTATATATCAATATACTGTATATAAACTGTAAGGAGAATTAAAATGTTTCTGTTCTTGGCTTATCATAATGCACCACTCTTGCTGGCTCTCCATGTGCGTTATATTATGTTCTCCTGTTAATCTCCTAGTGCGTTCTGTTTTGCGTTCTCCATGCGTATTCTCCTGTCTCTCTAAGAGCCGGTTCTACTGTGTACTTCTGCCCCACATTTTATTCATTCCATTCCATCTGACCATCTTCAAGTGTGTTCTATTGTGTCCTCCAGCACCTCTTCGTGTGTTGTATTGTGTTCTTCTGCTCCATTTCTTACGCGTTATATTGAGTTCTTCTGCCCAACTTCAGGTGCGTTCTATTGTGTTCTTCTGTCCAGCTTCGTGTGTTCTATTGTGTCCTAAGCAAAGTGATAGTCTCCGTCTTATCTCTTAATGTGATAGTTTCTGCTCTATATATTTTTATGTTATAGTTCCCCCATCCAGTTACAGCCCGGCTCCTGTGCCAGCTAAGTCCACTACGGGCTCACTATAGCCCGTGCTACTTGAAACTTTTTGATCCGAGTAGCTGAAACTAAAATAGCGTTACAGTTCCGTCTCACATTAAGACAATAATGGTTGTCATTGCAAATTTCTTATGAGACAATTAGCCTCTCCGGTATGAGTTTTACCTGAATCCCAGAAAATAAACATTCAAGAAAACACAGTATATAATACAAGAAAATACATTATAATTCACGAAAATATATTATAATAGAAGGAAATATTTTACATAATATAAGGAAATACAAGAAAATATATTTTGTAATGTAAGAAAATACAAGAAATTTGTTTAATCAAAACATCTGCACACTATTATAAACAACAAGAAAAAATATAAAATGAAAATTAAAATTAAACACGAAAACATTATAGCCTTTTGCTATACGTTATAGCTCAAGATAACCTCAAGATTATAAATTAAAGGAAAATTAAAAAAATAAGTCAAGAAAGCAACATTAAATTGAAGGAAACATTATAGACTACTAGGAAATATAAATAAAATATAAGCAAATATTATATACAAGACAACATTATATATTACAAGAAATAAAAAAAAATATATAAAATATAAGAAAACATTATAATGTACAAGAAATTTGATAAAATGGAAGAAAGGCATGTAAATATAAGAAAACATTATAAAAGCATATGCGTTTTTTCCTAATCCACTGGAAAAAAAACGTTGATCACAAGATTTTGTTTTGTTTTACCAGAATTGCTGCCAAAGATTTTCTGTTGCAAAGAAATTATTTTTGTCTTAGATTTCAGAATTAACAAAAAAAATATATATATATATATATATATATATATATATATATATATATATATATATATATATATATATATATATATATATATATATATATATATATATATTTAAGACAAATGTAAGCACACAGGTGAAGCACATAAGTGAAGCACACAGATGAATGGAGCGAGAAAGAAAAGTCATGAGTGGCTTCGCTCGTCTAAATGAACGCTGGGAGGATTAATAAGCTAATTTTATTTACTGATGCCTTAATGAAAATGCTGAGAATTTCTAAAAGCGATTAAAAATGTACCGGTTATTAATGAAATATGATTCCATAATATGTCAGTAATTTTCTTTGTGATTTTGTAATAAAATTATGAAAGTATCAGTGTTATTAAAATATTACTATTATTGGTGTTATTATTATCAATATCTTTATAGTATTACAATTTATAGTTACTTTATTCCTCTTTCACCAGAGGTATATAGAATCATAAACGAATCTGATCGCTCAACAAACCCTGATTCTTATTCTTCAACTTCCGATTATTTCCCACAGACTTCCCATCAGTCCCTTCAGCTTCCCATCAGCTGACGATCATTCCCCACCACCTTCCAATTATCTTTTGCCAATTTCTACCACCAGCCACTGATCTTCCTTCATCAACACGGGATTTTACTTATCTACCATTATCACCAACCCGCCCCTCTCTATTTCCTCTATTAACGTAACCTAACTTGCTAACCTCCTCAATTAATCCCACACAATTTCAATTTCAACTATAGGAATACTTCCTTTACCACAATCACCCTTTCAGCAACCACCGCCAATACGTCAATCACCACTTCTACTACTTCAATTACAGCAACCACTATTGTTATATTAATCGCCATCATCTTCCTCAACACAATTACCACAAACATCACAACAACAACAATTGAATGATCCACAACAACTATGAGCTTCGCGAAAATAACCAAAACCTCTATTCCTAAAACCACCACAAAACCCGTCACTTCTACTACAGCAACCACCACCTTCATCACAACACCTTCCACCTTCTCCGTAACAAACACTTTCTCAATAACCACCCACTCTCTTACCACAACTACTACCCATACCATTGTTACCACCACCCCGACTACCACCTCTCCCCCCCCCCAACAACCACCACCTCCAACCCTCTCGTAACCTCTGATCCTTTAATGCAAACGAAATAATATCACAGTAAAGGCTCGCTGCACCCCTTTCACCACGTAACGTGATCAGCTATTTATGATAACCTGATAACGTATATTCCTGGAGACACCGGACACCTGTGTGTTACTTTCAGGACTCAAAAAGGAAATCTTTGGAAATACATATTACTCGTCTTGTTCTGTTGGTGTATTTTCGGAAGTTATTTTTGGATTGAATTAGCTCTTATTAGTATCTGATTCGGCGGCCATTAATACGAATTCTCATAAACCGTTGAACCAGTTAGGGAATTAATTTATAACAGTTTATATTTAACATGAAT
>NW_025572784.1:0-20626 GCF_020424385.1 Procambarus clarkii
GAAGAAGAAGAGAGATAGAAGAGAGAGGGAAGAAAAAGTGAATGGCCAATGACTTAGTGTTGGGTTTCGACAGTAACCATCCCATGGTTGTGAACGATCCGGTTGAAGAGGTGGTAAGACCTGTAGTAGCAGTGCAAACCTTTATCCTAGACACAGTTGAGATTCAATGACTTATCTGACCCTATACCTACCCCACGGGTTGCTGAGAGCACTCCAGAGAACTCTCTGGACTCTACTCCCGAACCGAAACACTGGACTAACGCGACATGGATAACTGAGGAAGAGAATGAACCTCAAGAGCAAGCACCCACAGATACCCTAGAGTCTGGCACGATGGCAGGTAACCTGTACTTGCGGAATGATAAGCTGCGGTGCTCATGGAACCGACCAAGAACTCCCCAGACTTCAGAGACATGTGCACAGGTTGTAGTGTCCTCAATGTTCCGAGCCACGCTTATGAAAACACCCCATTATGGACATTGCAGGCTTGTAAATGTTATTCCTCGTTTAGCACAATGGTTCTTAGGTGTATTTTATATATTCCTCATGTTTGTAATGAGAGAGGTGACCAAGAACCAGTGGACAGACAAGCAGTTGATAGCACCCATAAGCATGGTGGAGCGGTATCAAGGACAGGACAATCGCCCAACGATTATCGTGGAAGAAGGAAAGGACCATGAAGTAATTGAGGATGTTGGTAGTGAAATAAATGGTGTATCGAGTGGCAGGTCTAGACAGGTTGATGTTACGTGTATTACTAGTGGGTCTAGTGCCAAAATTATACGAAGTGTTGGCAGCCCTGAACATAAGAACAAAGGCAACTGCAGAAGGCCTATTGGCCCATACCAGGCAGCTCCTATTTATAACCACCCAATCCCACTCATATACATGTCCAACCCATGCTTGAAACAATCGAGGGACCCCACCTCCACAATGTTACGCGGCAATTGGTTCCACAAATCAACAACCCTGTTACTGAACCAGTATTTACCCAAGTCTTTCCTAAATCTAAACTTGTCCAATTTATACCCATTGTTTCGTGTTCTGTCTTGTGTTGATACTTTTAATACCCTATTAATATCCCCTTTGTTATGTCCATTCACCCACTTGTAAACCTCTATCATGTCACCCCTAACTCTTCGCCTTTCCAGTGAATGCAACTTAAGCTTTGTTAATCTTTCTTCATATGAAAGATTTCTAATTTGGGGAATTAACTTAGTCATCCTACGCTGGACACGTTCAAGTGAATTTATATCCATTCCATAATATGGCGACCAAAACTGAACTGCATAATCTAAATGGGGCCTAACTAGAGCAAGATATAGCTTGAGAACCACACCAGGTGTCTTGTTACTAACGCTGCGATTAATAAATCCAAGTGTCCGATTTGCCTTATTACGAACATTTATGCATTGATCCTTTTGTTTTAAATTCTTACTAATCATAACTCCCAGATCCCTTTCGCAATTCGACTTCGCAATCTCAACACCATCTAGCTCGTATCTTGTAACCCTATCATCATTACCTAACCTCAGAACTTTACATTTATCAGCATTAAACTGCATCTGCCAATCCTTCGACCATTTCAAAACCCTATCTAGATCAACTTGAAGTGATAGTGAGTCCTCCTCCGAATTAATTTCCTTACCGATTTTCGTATCATCGGCAAATTTGCAAATGTTGCTACTCAAACCTGAATCTAAATCATTTATATATATTATAAACAACAGAGGTCCCAGGACAGAGCCTTGAGGCACCCCACTTACAACGTTTTCCCACTCTGACTTGACTCCATTTATACTAACTCTCTGTTTCCTTTGGTATAGCCATGCCCTAATCCAGCTTAATATAGCACCCCCAATACCATGAGACTCTATCTTTTTAATCAGTCTTTCATGTGGCACTGTATCAAAAGCTTTGCTAAAGTCAAGGTACACAACATCGCAATCCATACCACTATCAACTGCCTAAACAATGCTAGAATAAAAAGATAACAAATTTGTTAAACATGAACGGCCATTTATAAAACCATGTTGCGACTCAATTATTAATTTATGTTTTTCAAGATGAAGACGAATTTTATTTGCTATTATAGATTCGAGTAACTTTCCCACAATAGACGTTAGGCTAATTGGTCGATAGTTAGACGCAAGTGATCTATCTCCTTTCTTAAAAACTGGTATCACATTAGCAACTTTCCAAAACTCTGGCACTCTGCCTGACCCTATTGATTTATTAAATATGGTTGACAGTGGGTCACAAAGCTCCTCTTTGCATTCTTTAAGCACCCTGGCAAACACTTCATCCGGCCCTGGGGATTTGTTTGGTTTGAGTTTTACTATTTGTTTAAGAACATCCTCCCTGGTAACTGCTAAACTCGTCAACCTGTCCTCGTCCCCACCCACATAGACTTGTTTGGCTGAAGGCATATTGTTAAGTTCCTCTTTAGTAAATACAGATACAAAATATTTATTAAAATTACTACTCATCTCTTCATCACTATCTGTTATTTGACCTGTCTCAGTTTTTAATGGACCTATCCTTTCCCTAGTCTTAGTACGATATAACTGAAAAAACCCTTTAGGATTTGTCTTTGCTTGCCCTGCTATGCGAACTTCATAGTTTCTTTTTGCTTTCCTTATCTCTTTTTTAACATTTCTAACCAGTTGTACGAATTCCTGTTCTAAAGTGACCTCCCCATTTATAATCCTTTTGTACCAAGCTCTCTTTTTACCTATAAGGTTCTTCAAATTCTTTGTTATCCACTTTGGGTCATTAGTATTCGATCTATTCAATTTGTATGGTATACTACGTTCCTGTGCTTTGTTTAGAATATTCTTAAATAAGTTATATATTGAATCCACATCGAAATCCCCATTTAAGTCACCTATCGCTGGGTTCATGTCTCGCTCCAAGACCGGCCCACACCCCATACCCAAGACTTTCCAATCAATTTGACCCAAAAAATTTCTTAGGCTATTAAAATCAGCTTTTCGAAAATCTGGCACTTTAACAGAATTTTCTCCTACATGTCTATTCCATTCTATGCTAAATCTGATTTCTTTGTGATCACTGTTCCCTAGCTCACTCCCTATTTCGATGTCATTAATTTGTGTTTCCCTGTTAGTTAACACTAAATCTAAAATATTATTTTCCCGTGTTGGTTCCTTAATGTGTTGCGTAAGAAAGCAATCGTCAATTAATTCTAGAAAATCTTCTGCTTCACTATTCCCTGTTTTGTTCAACCAGTTTATTCCACTAAAATTAAAGTCACCCATGACATAAATACTGTTAGATCTAGATGCTCTAGATATTTCATCCCATAGATGCTTTGCTTCCATTCTGTCTAAATTTGGTGGCCTATATATAACTCCTATTATAATATTATTAGCTTTTTCGTTTAATTCTATCCAAATAGTTTCTGTGTGTGGCTCAGTTTTGATTCCCTCTTTGAGACTACATTTCAAATTGTCCCTAACATATATGGCTACTCCACCTCCTCGTCTAATATATCTATCTGTGTGAAATAGTTTAAATCCATTTATTTGATATTCAGCTAATAGTTCCCTATTTTCTACATTCATCCACGTTTCGGTAAGTGCAATAATATCTATATTTTCTGTGCAGACAAGAGCATTTAATTCGTTAATTTTATTTCTTAGACTTCTACTGTTAGTGTAATATACCCTAAGTGAATTGTTATTTTGAGTCCCTTCTCTTTCCCTGATCATTTTGCCAATTCCTTTCTCCTCCAAACACATACTTTTATTATCTTCTTTCTCCAAATCAATTCCCATACCTCTATCTACTAACAGTTTAAACCCAAACAAACACCTCTAACCACTTCTTCCAACGAGTTCGCAACAGCAACAACCCCAGCCCTCGATAGATGCACCCCATCACGAGTATACATTTCATTTCTTCCATAGAAGTGTTCCCAGTTGTCTATGAAAGATATTGCATTTGATTTGCAATATCTTTCCAGCCGGCAATTGACACCAAGTGCCCTCGACATCCATTCATTTCCCACTCCCTTTCTTGGAAGAATGCCACATATGATCGGGATTCCTCCCTTGCTCCTAACTAATTCAATGGCTGTCCTGAATCTCTGTATTAGTTCCTCACTCCTAACTTGCCCAACATCATTACCCCCTGCACTAATACAAATAATAGGTTTGTTTCCATTTCCCGTCATAATATCATTCATGTTTCCAACAATATCACCAATTCCAGCTCCCGGATAGCAAACCCTTAATCTGTTCCCCCTATCTCTGGCACAAAACGTTCTGTCTAAATACCTCACCTGGGAATCTCCCACAACCAAAATTCGCTTCGATTCTCCCTTTTCCTTTCGAGCAGTTTGAGGAACCTGCGCTTCAATGCTCCTCGTTGCTTTGCCTCCTCTTTGAACAACAGGTTCACCACAGCACTCGTCCTCTAATACGTCAAATGCATTAAAAGTCCTTAGGTGTAGGCTATTAGTTGTCGGTTTTGCCAAGGTCTTCTTAAGACCCCTGTCTTTCACAACTTGCCAAGACGAGGTCTTCTTAATACTGGTCCCGTCAGTCCTTTTTAATGAGGTCCCGTCAACACTGGCCTCCTCCTTCGTTTCCTCCCGAAGTCTCAGCCGTCGTACCTCCTCCCGCAGGGAATCATTCTCTGCTCTCAGAGCTCCAACCAGACTCACCAAATCCTTCACTAATCCTTCCATTATTGCAATAATAATGTTAATGGAAATATCTCGGAAAGTACAAGCAGTATGCTTCCCAAATCATTAACGTTTCAAAGGACACTTGGCCACCAGGCGGCGCCTTCGGCTGAGACATCTTATCCAGCAATCTATAAACACACTCCTTCGCCCGCGACACCCAGATAGTGGATGAGCACCACGAGATCGGAAGCACCCAGGCATTCCGATAAGGGTCCAACACCTGTCCATCACGGGCCACGACCCCGGCAGCCGGGACAAGGCTTCCCCCAGACCGGGGCAACAAAGGAGGGGGAACTGCAGGCGCGGCATCGACCCCGCCACTGGGTACAGGAGCCGAGGCCCCCCGGCGAACATCTTTCCATAACACAGGTTGAGGTCCCGATCATCAGGGGACAACCCCCACTGCGGGAATCCAATAGTAGGAGACGCAGGAGGGGGCACAGGTAGCAACTCGGGGCCCCTCACAGCCCCGTCATCTACGGTGGGGGATGCCAGAGCACCATACTCCCCCACCTCCTCCCAAGGCACACCACGAAGGGGAGACACATTCCGAGCCAGCCGCGAACGCTTCGAGACAGGTCACACCACACCACTCCACTCCCACCAGCTCAACTACACCAGGGGCCACAGCAGTTACCAGACGTGTCGCATAGGCCGTAGAACGTGCCTCAACAGGCGGAGCAGCAGACAGGCAATCAGGTGCCTCAGGCACAGTACCCACTCCATCCTCAGTACCGTCCGAATGCAACAGCAATGGAAAATCCACCACACGAAAAATATGCACCCTACCAGTTGTTCTCACGTTGCACGCTGCAGCCAGATGACCCTCGTGACCACACCTATAACTGGTGCGCGGTTGTCCCCAATACAGTCAGCGTAGCGTGTAACCCAACACGGACATCAACAACGGGACACTACACTTCAGCGACATCGTCAGGGGTGCAGAAGCTGTCAAGCATACCAGCAAAGTGCCCGGCAAGGACCTTATTCAAACGAACACTTAACACAGTCCCAAATCGTTCAAAACAGTAGGGTGTAGGGTAAAAATTGTCCTGAAATTCGAAGGGGGCACCATACACCGCCACAGAATCAAGACGACACTAAGATTCACCACCTTAACAGAACCAGCAGTATCAGGGAGAGGGTAAACACGCCCCTCACACCGCTCGAGAAACGCCTGAATGGCAGCCTGAAGGTGGAACTTGACCACAGCACGGTTGCCCTGAAGCAGCTGGACGTCCACTAGGTCCGACAGCTGCACATGCAGCACGTCCACTAGGTCCGACAGCTGCACATGCAGCACGTCCACTAGGTTCGACAGCTGCACATGCAGCACGTCCACTAGGGTGACACCATCCAACAGATGGTACACCGGCACCGTAAATGCCAGACTTGCCGACAATGTCCTCTTCACTGGAGGGCGAGAAGTCCCCATGGCCAAGCCAAACATCACCCTGTTAGTGGCAAACCACCACCAGCAGAGCAAACCAGCAATCGCCCAACGTAAACACTAGCCAGGAGCAGAGACCTCAGGAGCGTCTGACCTGGCCGGTGGTCGCCATTCAACTCCTTGGTGTTCACTGTGGTCAAGACATCTTTATTAATACAGTTCCTAGAGCAGGACTTTCTCCTAACATTGGTCAACTATCTGCATAAGTGAGATTGGTTTTATTCAAACATACTAATTTGGTTTATTTTCTTTTTAGAAATCAAACCAAATTCTTTTTGGTGGGGAGGAGTTACGGTATCAACACTGTTGCTGGGGTGTGGAGTGGCGATTTCGGTGCCATCTCTAGAGCTGCATTCCAACTCCCAAGAATTAGATGAGATACAGACAACGCCATCTGTTGGCAGTGGCGTGGTGTCAGTGAAAGGCTCCTGTTTCATACCTCAGTTAGGAGGTGAGGTCGATGATGATGACCTCTGGTGGATGGCGTAACAATATCAACGCCATCTAGGTTGTGCATGTAATTACAATGTCAGTTTCCCGGTGTTATCTTAAGGTCACCCAGCATACTGACTATCTAGATAATGATGTTTATGTTCACCGAGGTGATGTGAGGAGGCGATTGTGCTGACAGTTCACCTTGGGCAGTCCAGAACTCCTGACTTGGTCCTGTCAGGAGGACCAAGAGAGGACAAAGTTGCCGCCGTTTGAAGTAGCAGTGTGTTAGCTGCTGGATTTAGGCAGTGTTGTATTGACCGACGTACCCGGGATTTGGCCAAGAGGAGATACGAGGCGACCTTAGTGCTTGTCTCTTGAGAAGTGTTGCTAAAGACTTCTGCCAGGTTGTTAGCTACCCCTGTACGTCATTATTTGAGAACCCTGTCAACGTGTTGCTGAAGCCCTCTGCCAGTGTGGTTCTGGAGAGTGGATGTGGGGTAGTGGATCACCGTGACAATACGGTGCTTGGACTGGCCCATGTTGAGGAAGGTAAACTCACCGGTGATTACCATAGAGCGTGGACGACATATACGTGAAAATAGTGGACTCACCGGGATTTGATGAACACTACAGCTATATTGAGTGTCCTGGGTGAAAGTGACACAGTGTACATAGGAGTAGTTATAATTCAATATATATAACATATTGGTGAGGTATAACTAAAGTTGATAAATATTTTTGAAGATGTAATTGTGTATTCCCCCCCCCCCCCCCTTTATTCCTTGCACTGTTACTTGCTGCTGCCAGTTCTGAGAACTTACCACTGACTTGGGGAAGGATCATAGAAGAAGAAGAGATTATAAGACACGTGAACAGAAAGAGAGAGAACAACAAGAGAGAGAGAGAAGAGAGGCTGAGACAGAGAAGCAGAGGCATAGACAGAGATGCAGAAGCAGACCAGCAGAAAGGCAGTGTCAGAGACAGAGATGCAGAGACAGAAAAGCAGAGGTAGTGATACAGAGGCAGAGACAGAGAGGCAAACACCATGAGGCAGAGAGAGAAAGGAAGAGACAGAGAGGCAGAGAGAGTGGCAGAGACAGATGGGCAGAGATAGATGGGCAGAGACAGAGAAGCAGAGACAGAGAGGCAGAGAAAGAGGGGCAGAGACAGAGGAACAGAGACAGAGGCAGAGATAGAGGCAGAGACAGAGAGGCAGAGACAGAGAAGCAGAAACAGAGGGGCAGAGAAGGAGGGGCAGAGACAGAAAGACAGAGACAGAGGAACAGAGACAGAGGCAGAGATAGAAAGAGAGGCAATGACCGTGAGGCAGAGACAGAGTGGCAGACAGAGAGGCAGAAACAGAGGGGCAGAGAAAGAGACAGAGGCAGAGACAGAAAGGCAGAAACAGAGGGGCAGAGAAAGAGACAGAGGCAGAAACAGAAAGGCAGACAGAGAGGCAAAGAAAGAGACAGAGGCAGAGACAAAGTCAGAGGCAGAGACGCAGAGGCAGAGACAGAGAAGCAGAGACAGAGAGGCAAAGACAGAGAGGCAGAGGAAAAGACTGAGAGACAAAGGCAAAGACTGAGAGGTAAAGGCCCAGTGGTAGAGACGGAGAGGCAGATACAGAAAGGGAGAGACAGAGAGGCAGAGTCAGTGTGGCAGAGGGAGAGAGACAGAAACATAGAGGCAGAGGCAGAGAGGTAATGACAGAGAGGCAGAGACAGAGGAACAGAGACAGAGGCAGAGACAGAGGCAGAGATAGAGAGAAAGGCAATGACCGTGAGGCAGAGAGAGAAAGGCAAATACAGAGAAGCAGAGACAGAGAGGCAGACGAAGAGACAGAAAGTTAAAGAAAGAGAGGCAGAGAAAGAGAGGTAGAGACAGATATAAAACCGAGAGGCAAAGACAGAAAGGCAGAGACAGAGAGGCAGAGAAAGTGAGGCAGAGAAAGAGAGGCAGAGACATAGAGGCAGAGACAGAGAGGCAGAGACAGAGACATAGAGGCAGAGACAGAGAGGCAGAGACAGAGACATAGAGGCAGAGACAGAGAGGCAGAGACAGAGACATAGAGGCAGAGACAGAGAGGCAGAGACAGAGACATAGAGGCAGAGACAGAGAGGCAGAGACAGAGACATAGAGGCAGAGATAGAGATGCAGAGAAAGAGAGGCAGAGAAAGAGAGGTAGAGGTAGAGAGGCAGAGAAAGAGAGGTAGAGGTAGAGAGGCAGAGAAAGAGAGGTAGAGGTAGAGAGGCAGAGAAAGAGAGGTAGAGAGGCAGAAACTGAGAGGCAGAGACAGAGATGCAGAGGATGAGACAGAGAGAAAGAGAGACAGAAAGAGGCACAGACAAAGAGGCCGAGGCAGAAAGACATGGACAGAGAGGCGGAAGCAGAGAGGCAGAGAGTCAGAGGCAGAGACAGAGAAGCAGAGACAGAGAGGCAGAGACAGAGAGGTAGAGACAGAGAGGCAGAGGTTGAGAAGCAGAGAAAGAAAGGCAGAGACAGAGAGGCAAAGGCAGAGAGGGAAAGACAGAGAGGAACAGACAGAGAAGCATACAAAGAGGCAGAGGCAGATGAAGAGACGCAGAAATAGTTTGGCAGTGACAGAGAGGCAGAGTCAGATGTACAGAGAAAGAAAGACAGAGACAGAACAGAGACAGTGGCAAGGGCAGAAGCAGAGACAGAGAGACAGAGGAAGAGACAGAGAGGCAGAGACAGATATAGAGGCAGAAAGGTAGAGAGGCAGAAAGGTAGAGAGGCAGTGAGGTAGGAGCAGAGGCAATGGCAGAAACAGAAAGTCAGAGGCAAAGACAGAGAGGCAAAGAGACAGAGTGGCATAGACAGAGACAGGGGCAAAGGCAGAGAGGCATGGGCAGAGAGGTAGAGACTAAAAGACAGAAATAGAAAGGCAGATACAAAGAGGTAGAGGTAGAGAGGCAAAGGTGGAGACTGAGATGCATAGAAAGAGAGGCAGAGAAAGAGAGGCAGAGAAAGAGAGGTAGAGGTAGAGAGGCAGAGACAGAGAGGCAGAGAGAGAGAGAGAGGCAGAAACAGAAAGGCCCATACTGAGAGGCAGAGAAAGAGATAGAGAGACAGAGATGCAGAGAGACATAGAAAGGCAGAGGCAGAGAGGCGGAAGCAGAGAGACAGAGACATAAAGTCAGAGACAGAGACAGAAAAGCAGAGGCCGAGAAGCAGAGACAGAGTGGCAGAGAAACAGAGGCAAAGGCAGTTACAGAGAGGCAGAGGAAGAGAGGCAGAAATATAGAAGCAGTGACAGAGAAGCAGAGACAGCGAGGTAGAAAAAGAGAGGCAGACACAGAGAGACAGAGACAGAGAGGTAGAGACAAAGTTACAAAAACACAGAGGCATAGGCAGAGAGGCAGAGACGGAGAAGCAGAGACAGAGGCAGAGTGGCACAGGCAAAAGCAGGGGCAGAGACAGAGAGAGAGAGGCAGAGAGGTAGAGACAGAGAGGCAAAGACAGAGAGGCATAGGCAGAGAGGCAGAGACAGAGAGGCAGAGACAGAAAGGCACAGACAGAGAGACAGAGAGACAGAGGCAAAAACAGGCAGAGGCATATAGGAAGAGGCACCGACAGAGATAGCGAGGCAGAGGCAGAGGCAGAGAGTCAGAGACCATGAGGCAGAGACAGACAGGACGAGGCAAAGACAGAAAGGCAGAGGCAAAGACTGAAAGGCTGAGGCAAAGACTCAGAGGTAAAGGCTTAGAGACAGAGATAGAGAGGCAGAGACAGAGAGGGAGAGACAAAGAAACGAAGGAAGAGGCAGAGAGGTAATGACAGATAGGAAAAGACACAGAGGCAGAGACACAGAGGCAGAGAGAGAGAGAGACAGAGAAATAGGGACAGAAAGGCAGAGACATAGACAGAGAGGTAGAGGCAGAGAGGCAGAGGCAGAGGCAGAGACAGAGAGGCAGAGGCAGAGAGAGAGAGGAGAGAGAGAGAGAGAGAGAGAGAGAGAGAGAGAGAGAGAGAGAGAGAGAGAGAGAGAGAGAGAGAGAGAGAGAGAGAGAGAGAGAGAGAGAGAGAGAGGCAAATTCAGAGAAATAGAGACAGAGAGGCAGAGACATTGACAAAGAGGTATAGACAGAGAGAGAGAGGGAGAGAGGCAGATACAAAGAGGCATAGACAGAGAGGTAGAGACAGAGAGGCAGAGGCAGGGAGGTAGAAACAGAGAGACAGAGGCAGAGACAGAGAGGAAGGGACAGAGATGCAGATGCACAGACGCAGAAGTAAGTAGGCAAAGACAGAGCGGCAGAGTGGCAGACAGGCAGAGGCAAAGGCAGAGACAGAGAGGCAGAGAAAGAGAGGCAGAGAAAGAGAGGCAGAGGCAGTGAGGCAGAGAGAGTGACGCAAGCTGATTCTCATGATGCAAACTAGTCACCATTGTTTACATACTGTGATGGAGAGTTCCCACGACTCAATCCGATGACAATGGTGTTCAGACTGTGATTGTGAAAAGTTCCCAAGAGACTAACTGGTGACCTGACATGTTTGACATGTAGATACACATGTAGAAGAGTTCCCAGGTCACAGCTGGTGATTAAGGTGTACAGATTATGATGTAGGAGAGTCCCCAGTAGATAACTGGTGACAAAATTGTACAGATATATACATTGACAGTTGGATCAAATAGTCTTGAAGAAACTCACACAAATAAATCAGTCATAGTCAATGATTAAGCTAGTGATTATCCAAAGCTGCTTACCGAAAAATTACAGTATTTCTTTTATAAAAATTAAAGAAAACATTTTGGAACAGAATGAGCCTGTTACCAACTGTGTGCCAGAGCCTTCATGTGATCAGTTGACCTGATCTCCCGTGTATCAACCTGTTGATAATGGTCTACTGGTGACCATGGTGTATAGACTGTGTTGGTGGAGAGTTCCAGCGACGCAAACTGGTGACGATGGTTTATAGACTGTGATAGTTGAAATTTTCAAAGGACGCTAGATGGTGACAAAAGTGTACAGATACATACATTGACAGTTGGATCAAATCCATCATGAAGAAACTCATACAAATAAATCAGTCATAGCCAATGATTAAACAAGTGATAGCTAGTGATTATCCAAAGCTGCTTACCGAAAAATTATTTGTTTTATAAAAAAGTAAAGACAAAAGGAAGCTCTGCAACTCGTTGGCTTGACCTGGAGACCGTCAGGACTCCGCCGATCTTTCCCACAACCTGGCCACGAGTCTTCCTGGTTGTTAATACCCCCATGAGTTATATTTCTCTCTCTCTCTCTCTCTCTCTCTCTCTCTCTCTCTCTCTCTCTCTCTCTCTCTCTCTCTCTCTCTCTCTCTCTCTTCTCTCTCTCTCTCTCTCTCTCTCTCTCTCTCTCTCTCTCTCTCTCTCTCTCTCTCTCTCTCTCTCTCTCTCTCTCTCTCTCTCTCTCTCTCTCTCTCTCTCTCTCTCTCTCTCTCTCTCTCTCTCTCTCTCTCTCTCTCTCTCTCTCTCTCTCTCTCTCTCTCTCTCTCTCTCTCTCTCTCTCTCTCATTCTTTTTGCTTTTGTAATTATAACGTGAGTTCATATTGGCTGTCAAATGACGTACCTATTGAAACTGCAAGCAAGAGCTTTTATCCTACCTCATCTCATATGAAGCCTCCTCCTAGAAAACTCATTTGTTTCATTAGAATGCATTTTGAAAGTATCACAGAGGAAACTATCATATAAGGAACCTGGATAAGCTGCAAGAAAACCTATTCCTAGTTGCCTCTTTATTTCATGAGCCTGTCAAATGCATCAGTTGAAATACCGTTAATTCATTACCAACATTAGGTAACAATCATATAAGGAACAGGGCGAGGCTGTAACCAACTGTGTGCCAGAGCCTTCATGTGATCAGTTGACCTGATCCCCGTGTATCAACCTGGTGAGCGAACAAGTTCCAAATGTGAGTAAGCCTAAGAATGATTCATCGCTCATGATGCTTCCAACATGTAACTATATAAAATTGATAGCCTAGTGCTACGGGTGGCAACTACTGGTAGTCCACAAAGTTGGGCCAGGTGCGGAACTTTGAGGATGTTGGCCTTGTACATAACAGTAAGACCACCAACGTCACGACGGTGTTGCAGCCTCTGATGTTCAGACCGTTCCCGCCAGACTTGGTCAAGACTAGAGATGAGCCTTCTTACCCGTCTCTCCACTTTGTCTAACAGTGTTATGAATGATGCGGGGCAGGCGATCCAGGAAAGGGGTGCATACTCTGGATTAGAGCGAACTTTTGCTTCATATAAGGTTTTTCTGCCTTCTTCCATAAGGATGGACACATTCCTCGAGCTAGGCAGAGTTGGAAGAGGCACGTGAGAGGTGGAGCCAACAGGCCAGTGCAGCTGCGTAGTAGTCGTGGACTGACCTTATCTGGTCCCACAGCTTTGCTTGTGTCTAGCGTGTTAAGGAGATGGAGAACTTCAGCCTGCTTAATAACCACTTCAGTCATCCTTGACACAGTGCTTGGGGCAAGATGTGATGGTTGACGTTCAGGATCAGGGACCTGCACCTTGACAGCAGAGTTGTTTGGCTGTAGATCAGCCTTCTACTTATTGCTGGTTGCAAAACCACCATCCACCCGGTTTAGAGGTTGTATTGTGTGCTTAGATGAGAATCCCTGCCTATCTTTCACCAGGGACCACCAGTCCTTGGATCCAACCCTTCCAGAAACTTCCAGATGTTTTCTTCGAGTTTCGGATTCCCATCTGGAAATAGCCCACTTCTGAGCTTATTTCATTATTCGACAAGATTGTCTATAAATGTTTCCGTTATGAGCCGATGGATGCCTTATAAATCTCCCAACCTGTCCTTCTTAAAAAAAAACGTCGCTTTTGGCCGTTTGCCCGTATGGCCGAATTTGGACGTAATTTGAAAATGAAAAAAAATTGAAAACAAATTTGTGATTTTTTTTTCTACAACAGTAAGTTAAGGGTCCTCTGATAGGTTAGGTGGGCAGGAAATTCTCATAAAGTTTCAAAACAGTATGAAAAACGTTAATTTAAAGTGTCCTCTTATAACCTCTGCGCATACGCCGGACGACTCAAATAGAAAACGGAACAGAACGTCACTTTTGTGAGTCGATTTCATTTCAAATTACGTCCAAATTTAGCCATATCGAGCATACGAGCCAAAAGTGACGTTATTTTTAAGAGGACGGGTTGCCTCCAGACCTTGTTTTCGGCTTCAGCTGCCATCCGGCCGCGATATCCAAACCAAGGCTGATCAGTGAGTTTGGTCACATACTGCCGGTGAGGGATATACCTATTCTGAAGGTCCAGTATACAACAGGTGAAAGCGTTTACTTGTCTGTTCACGTCCCCCCCTGGAGCAAGGCATTCCAATCAGTTGCTTCAAGCTCTGAGCGGAGGGCGGGCCAGTTCCTTCTGTCCCAAAGCCAGGTAGTTCGTACAGGTTCTAAACCTTGATCTCTCGGGATAGCCAGTGTAGTAAAGAGAGCCTGGTGGTCTGAAGACCCAAAATATCACAGAGGTCTGCGGTGAACTGTTCTTGCAGGAAGGTCAGTTACGACAGGATCAAGGGACGAGCATGATATGTGGGTTTGAAAGATCACAAAATTTCAAGGTTTTTGGAAGACTGCTAAGAGTTTATCAAAATCCCTCTGTATGAGATACTGGTTGAAGTCACCAACAATTATAATGTGCTGACAGTTGTCCTGCATTAGCAGGGAGTCTAGGTTATACATCAGGAAGTTGATTGGGGATGCATCCTGCCATTGAGGTCTGTACATTGCACATAAGGTTATTGAGGTACCTGGATTTATGCAAATTTTAAAGAATAGAATTTCAAGATGACAAGGGATGACCACATCAATGGGTTGGGCATGCACAGATTTGCTGATGCACACTGCAACACCCCTCCTGGACCCTGCCTGTCTCGTTGTATCCATGATGTATAACCAGTAATTGTAGCAAAGTTCTCAGGAGTCCTGTCATCTAGAAATGTTTCTAGCACAATAACCACATCAGGACGATGAGTGTTCACAAAGCTGTGTGTGAGATTGCCAACAATGGTAATGGAGCCCTGATGTTTGCAGACAGTATGCTGATTGATTGACTCCTCGTGACTGCATGTTGCTTGAGAAGGCAGCTGTGTGTGGCGGCAGACCTCGTAGCTGGTGTGCTGGTGGTGTGTAAATCAGTGCTGAGTAAGGCTCAACACCAACTGCATGGCTTGGGAATGGTAGTAAAAATGCTGAAGAGTATAGAGTATGCACCAAGTTTAAGTTTTTCTTAGATTGATCCAAGATAAGGTCTCAAAACATTTGATCCTGTCTATCCAGATCCCTTTTGGTTTGACATGAGTCCTCCTGGTGACCTCTTCAGTGGCAGCTGACGCTGTTCATGCCTTGTTTTGTTCAACACTCACCATACGTTGTTCTTGTGTTGCAACACTCACAACACGTTGTTGCTGTGTTGCAACACTCACAACACGTTGTTGCTGTGTTGCAACACTCACAACACGTTGTTGCTGTGTTGCAACACTCACAACACGTTGTTCTTGTGTTGCAACACTCACAACACGTTGTTGCTGTGTTGCAACACTCACAACACGTTGTTGCTGTGTTGCAACACTCACAACACGTTGTTGCTGTGTTGCAACACTCACAACACGTTGTTGCTGTGTTGCAACACTCACAACACGTTGTTGCTGTGTTGCAACACTCACAACACGTTGTTGCTGTGTTGCAACACTCACAACACGTTGTTGCTGTGTTGCAACACTCACAACACGTTGTTCTTGTGTTGCAACACTCACAACACGTTGTTGCTGTGTTGCAACACTCACAACACGTTGAAACACTGTTGTTCCTGTGTTGCAACACTCACAACACGTTGTTCTTGTGTTGCAACACTCACAACACGTTGTTGCTGTGTTGCAACACTCACAACACGGTGTTGCTGTGTTGCAACACTCACAACACGGTGTTGCTGTGTTGCAACACTCACAACACGTTGTTGCTGTGTTGCAACACTCACAACACGTTGTTGCTGTGTTGCAACACTCACAACACGTTGTTGCTGTGTTGCAACACTCACAACACGTTGTTGCTGTGTTGCAACACTCACAACACGGTGTTGCTGTGTTGCAACACTCACAACACGTTGTTGCTGTGTTGCAACACTCACAACACGGTGTTGCTGTGTTGCAACACTCACAACACGTTGTTGCTGTGTTGCAACACTCACAACACGGTGTTGCTGTGTTGCAACACTCACAACACGTTGTTGCTGTGTTGCAACACTCACAACACGTTGTTGCTGTGTTGCAACACTCACAACACGTTGTTGCTGTGTTGCAACACTCACAACACGTTGTTGCTGTGTTGCAACACTCACAACACGTTGTTGCTGTGTTGCAACACTCACAACACGTTGTTGCTGTGTTGCAACACTCACAACACGTTGTTGCTGTGTTGCAACACTCACAACACGGTGTTGCTGTGTTGAAACACTCACAACACATTATTACTATTTCGTAATACTATAATAATAATAAATTATATAATATATAAAAGTTTCTATAAGTAATAAATAAAACGTGATTTAATATTTAATATTTGATTAATTAGATGAAAAATAGTATTGAATTAATATTAAAGTATTTTGTGGCCTATATATGAAAAAAAGGAAGCGCTCACTATACAAAGGGTTCGAACTGGTGACCGCGTGAACACCGGGTCCGACCTCCCAGTCTGACCACGACGCTTCCTGCTTAATGAAGAACTCGGCAGTCATACATTCATCCACTTCATCATACATCATCATGTGACATATGAGCCATGATGAGAGAAAATCAGTAGGGGAAAAAATATCTGTGAGGATGCGGTGTAAGGTAAGGTAAGGTAAGGTAAGGTAAGGTAAGGTAAGGTAAGGTGAGGTGAGGTTAGGTAAGATTAGGTAAGGTGAAGTAAGGTAAACTAAGGTAAGGTAAGGTAAGATAAGGTAAGGTAAGGTAAGGTAAGGTGAAGTAAGGTAAGGTAAGGTAATAATGAGGTGAAAGTACTGCTCCAGTATTAATATATAGCACTTGTTAAGGATATTAGGATGAGCTGGGATGTATAAGGATGGATTGAAGAAGCGGTGCCCAACCACTTCGACCATCGGGGATAGAACAAAAATATATTTTATATTCAGCATGGATCTAAAATATATTTAAGCAAAATGAAGTATATAAAGTTATCAAAAATTATTTAAGCTATATCATAGAAGTTTTGAACTTTGTATTTATCCAATTCATAAATTTTGGATTAATTGTTTATAGGTAATTTGTTCACCATATGTGTTCACCTTGTGTATTCACCTAGACGTGTTCACCTAGACGTGTTCACCTAGTGTTCACCTTAATTATCGATATTTCTTCTTGTATATAGCCAGCAGTTTAAAGTCTTTTTTTAATATTACTAAGACCAAAAGTTGATTTTGTACATTTCAAGGTTTTTTTTACAACGATAACATGATAAAAATTCAATCAGTATGATTTGTGTATTTAGTAATGAACGAATGAGAGCAAATAAAGACAATATCAGTGTATCTGACGTATAGATCAGATATCGATTTTTCTTATAGTTGGACTCAAGTGTTTTAAGGCAGAAAGACCAGATGGAGGGAGAATTATTTTATAACGTGTTATAATTTGTTTCAGATATTTTCCCTTCATCTTCAATCAAAGAGAAACAATAATACTCAGACATAACACTAATACATTCACATGCTGTGAGTGTTGCAACACACAGGAATAATGTCTTGTAAGTGTTGCAACACAAAAAAGCGTGTTGAGAGTGTTACAACACAGAAATGAGGTGTTTTGAGTGTTGCAACACAGGAATGAGGTGTTGCGAGGTTGATGCTGCAGCACTGGAATAACGTGTTGTGGATGTTGGAACACGTATATGTTTTGTATTTAAAACCAAACAAAATTGGCTCTGTATTGCAACACACACAACACATTATTCGTGCGTTTCAACACTCACAACATAATATTTCTCTGTTGCAACACTCACAACATGATTTTTATGTGTTGAAACACTAACATGGTATTCCTGTGTTGCAAAGTTACAACTCTCACAACTATTATTTTCATGGCGTTTAACGTTGAATAATTTCACGACATAAATATTTCATTGTTAACATGTATATAAAAAATATTGATTCATAGGTCGTAATGAAAATGAATAAAACAAATAAAACGTAATATAATAAATAAATCAAAAGCTGTTGAATAATTAATAAAAGGTGATTAAACAGATAAATATTCGTGATTACATATCTAGAAAAGGGTGATTTGAATTTATAAATAAAATGTGATTGAATATTTAAAATTTGATTAAATGGATAAAAAAATAGTACTAGATTAAAACTAAAGTATTATATGTTATTACATGGAAAAAAGGAAGCTTAAATCTATAACTAAGAATTCTAACTGGTGACCGGGTGAACACCGGGTCCGACCTCCCAGTCTGACCACCACCCTTACTACTGAATGAAGAACTCAACAGTCATATATTCATCCACTTCATCATACATCATTAATTGACATTTGAGTCATAAGAAGAAAAAATCAGGAGAAAAAGAATCTCTGTAAGGAAACGAGGTAAGGTTATGTAAGGTATATATGAAGAGAAACTTCTTGGTCATTATGATTATATAGCTCTAGGATTGGCTATTAAGCTCATCTGGGATATATAGAGACGAAATGAAGGAATGGAAAAATACCACTTACACCATCGGGGATCGAACGTGGACTCTGCAAGAAGCAAGAGGACGGGGTGGAGTAACGCTGCCCGAGAACCATCGGGGATCGAACACAAACGTATTTTATAAGTAGCACAGATCTAATAAATTTAAGCAAACTGAAGTGTACACAGTTATTCTCACCAGTTCTTTAAGGTATATAATTTTGTTATTGAACTTGTTATTTATCTAATAAATTTATAATTTTTGCACAGGTTTATATGCATAAATGTTCACCAAGATGTGCTCACCTAATTGTGCTCACCTAAATTTGTTCACTTAAATGTGTTCACCTTTATGTGTTCACCTGGATGTGCTTACCTTTATGTTCTCACTCTAATAATCAGTCTTTCATCATGTTTAAACTTAAGCATTACTGGCTCCTGAAGCTGATTTGGTACAATTCATGTTTGTTCATGTTTTCATGATTGCCTGGCAGGAATCCCAGTTGATTTTTAGAAAAAAAGGGATTCATCAGTATATTTGACGTATAGATCAGATTAAGATTTTTCTTGTAGTTGTTCACAAGTGTTTAAAACCCAGAAAAAACAGATCAATGGAACATGATTTTATAGTGTGTTTATACCAACCTATCTTCCTGTTTGGGTAGTACTGATAGTACCGATGAGGACATTAGTACATATACCGACTTGCAACGCAATTAGAAAGTTGAAATCGGTACTATTGAAACTGGACAAACAGGAAATGGTTTCTTATATATGTTGCAAAGACAAATTAAACTAACGTAACCTAACCTTCATAGGCCTAATACACGATTTCTGCATGAGGCCTTATATAGTACATATGTGTGCTATACTAGGCCTTGGAATACTTGTTTTGTTTACTTGTCTCACTCATCTGATTGCTTACTACGTCAATCTATGTACTATGGTACACAGTGTTATAAGAACTACTGTCTAAACAGGAGGATGACTTGAACAAACTTACAAGTTTTAAATTCTTGCACTAAACTTTGTCAATGATTTTCTTGAAGTTCTCTCACTACACTGAAGACTTCAGTAAATAGATTCTCAATGGCATACAAATTACGTATTTTCACTAAATTATGTAATATTATAACAACAGTTAAGGTTATTATGGTAATAGTATAGTTCTAGTTTTAGTTAAGGTAATTATGGTAATATTAAAGTTATAGTTACGGTAATTATGATAATATTAAAGTTATAGTTAAGGTAATTATGGTAAATTCCTTTTAACATGTTAGAGAGGAATGCTAGAGAGAAAAGAATCCTGAATGGCAACCTTGCTGTAAATGAAAGTCCATATATAGAGAACGAAAAATACACAAATATATAACAGGAATGCATATGTGAGTGTTGCAACGTAAAGGAATACCGTGTTGTGAGTCTTACATCACGGACAAAAATATGTTGAAACTATTACTCACTGCCGAGTTGTTATGTGTTGCGATTTGTTATTCCTGACAGGTACTACACTTACAACACGTTATTTATGTGTTGCAACGCCTACCGCAACACGTACGGACTTGCCATACGTTTTTTCTGTGTTGTAACTATGACAATGCATTATTTTCTGTGTTGGAAACTAAAAACACTTTACCTCTGCATATGAACAATCCCCATAGATCGATGGTATTATCTCTTAGTATTATATCAATGCAACAGATTATTTATGTGTTGCAACACTCACAGTATGTAATTTCTTTGTTGCAACACACTCAACACGTTATTACTGTTTTGTAATACTATAGTAACAATAAACAATTTAATGCATAAGAGTTACTAAAATTGGTAAATAAAACGTGATTGAATATTTAAAATATGACTAAATAGATGAAAAATAGTAACGAATTAAAACTAAAGTATTTTGTGGCCAATATATGGAGAAAAGGAAGCCTGGAGGGAGGTGGTCGAACTGGTGACCGAGTGAATACCGGGTCCAACCTCCCAGTCTGGCCACGACGCCTCCTGCTTAATGATGAACTCATTCACTTCACCATACATCATCAAGTGACATATGAGGCATGATGAGACAAAATCAGTAATGATAAAACATCACTGTGAAGACGGGATGTAAGGTAAGGTAATAATGAGGTGAAAGTACTGCTGTAGTATTATTATATAACATTTGTTAAGGATGTTAGGATGAGCTGGGATATATAAAGACGGATTGAAGGAGCAGTTGTTGGAAATTTCCAACACTAATACAATACTATTGTATTATTATAAACTAGTATTAAAATATACTAATTACTGTAGTTACTAAAATTTACTAACAGTA
>NW_025572785.1:0-89315 GCF_020424385.1 Procambarus clarkii
TACGAAACGTCGCTCTATGATTCGAAGTCAAAATCCTCAAATATGGTATAATAATGATTTTTTTCACGTTTTTCATGTAGTTTGATATTACGTAAATATATGCATTTTTACCAATATTTCGATACTATTTCATGTAGTATCACGATATGTGATTTGGCCTTCAAATCTCAGATTTTCGCATAATATTGCATTTTAAGCAAGTTTTCTTGCATTTTGTTTCGTACTAAAAATCATCGAATTCAGCAATATTTTGACCTTTATATCCCTTTTCCTTTATGTGATATAAACAAAATATGGAATTAGACAATATTTGCTGTTTTCCACGTTATTGTGAATTTTCAGTTTATTGCTATTAATTCATTAAATATACGATAAAAATGATGCAAACACATAATTGATTAGAAATTAACGTTAAACACTTAATTTTCAATCAACTTTTTGTTTCTCGTTAGAATACTGAGTAAGATATTGGAAAGGGGAGAAGTTCTGTTTTTATTGCATATATCGACGTTTCAGCGGGATTAGAGCGGTTTTACGTGTACATCTTCCATCGGTAATATAAACCGAAAATCAGGAACATTTTAGTTAATTTTAATGAAAACACATTGATTTTTATCATTTGTATTTGAAGCAACATCTTTATACGTCTTTTCTAGGGTCTAAAAAACACGAAACGTCGCTCTATGATTCAAAGTTAAAATCCTCAAATTTGGTATAATAATGATTTTTCACGTTTTTCATGTAGTTTGATATTACGTAAATATATTAATTTTTACCAATATTTCGATACTATTTCATGTAGTATCACTATATGTGATTTGGCCTTCAAATCTCAGATTTTCGCATAATATTGCCTTTTAAGCAAGTTTTCTTGCATTTTGTTTCGTACTAAAAATCATCAAATTCAGCAATATTTTGACGTTTATCATCCCCTTTTCTTTTATGTGATATAAACAAAATATGGAATTAGACAATATTTTGCTGTTTTTCCACGTTATTGTGAATTTTCAGTTTATTGCTATTAATTCATTAAATATACGATAAAAATGATGCAAACACATAATTGATTAGAAATTAACCTTAAACACTTCATTTTCAATCAACTATTTGTTTCTCGTTAAAATACTTAGTAAGATATTGGAAAGGGGAGAAGTTCTGTTTTTATTGCATATATCGACGTTTCAGCCGGATTAGAGCGGTTTTACGTGTACATCTTCCATCGGTAATATAAACGGAAAATCAGTAACATTTTAGTTAATTCTAATGAAAACACATTGATTTTTATCATTTGTATTTTAAACAACATTGTCATATGTCTTTTCTTGGATCTAAATAATACGAAACCTCGTTCTATGATTTGAAGTTAAAATTCTCAAATATGGTAATATAGTGACTTTTTCACGTTATTCATGTAGTGTGATTTTACGTTTATATAATCGTTTTTACCAATATTTCGATACTACTTCATGTTTTCTCACGATATGTGATTTGGCCTTCAAATCTCAGAATTTCGTAAATTTTGTATCATTAAGCAAGTTTTCTTGCATTTTGTTTTGTACTAAAAATCATCGAATTCAGCAATATTTTGACGTTGATCATCATCTTTTCCATTATGTGATTTTAACAAAATATCATCGAATTAGGTCGTTTTTCCACGTTTTTGTGAAATTTCAGTTTATTCTTATTGATTTATTAAATATACGATAAAAATTATGCAAACACATAATTGATCAGAAATAACCTTAAATACTTCATTTTCAATCATCTATTTGTTTCTCGGTAAAATACTGAGTAAGATATTGTAAAGGGGAGAAGTTCTGTTTTTATTGCATATATCGACGTTTCAGCCGGATTATAACGGTTTTACGTGTAAATCTTCCATCGGTAATATAAACGGAAAATCAGGAACATTTTAGTTAATTTTAATGAAAACACATTGATTTTTAATATTTGTATTGGAAGCAACATCTTTATACGTCTTTTCTAGGGTCTAAAAAATACGAAACGTCGCTCTATGATTCAAAGTTAAAATCCTCAAATTTGGAATAATAATGACTTTTTTCACGTTTTTCATGTAGTTTGATATTACGTAAATATATGCATTTTTACCAATATTTTGATACTATTTCATGTTGTATCACGATATGTGATTTGGCCTTCAAATCTCAGATTTTCGCATAATATTGCATTTTAAGCAAGTTTTCTTGCATTTGTTTCGTACTAAAAATCATCGAATTCAGCAATATTTTGACCTTTATATCCCCTTTTCCTTTATGTGATATAAACAAAATATCATCGAATTAGGCAATATTTTGCTGTTTTTCCACGTTTTTGTGAATTTTCAGATTATTGTTATTAATTCATTAAATATACGATAAAAATTATGCAAACACATAATTGATCAGAAAATAACCTTAAATACTTCATTTTCAATCGTCTATTTGTTTCTCGTTAAAATACTGAGTAAGATATTGGAAAGGGGAGAAGTTCTGTTTTTATTGCATATATCGACGTTTCAGCCGGATTAGAACGGTTTTCCGTGTAAATCTTCCATCGGTAATATAAACCGAAAATCAGGAACATTTTAGTTAATTTTAATGAAAACACATTGATTTTATCATTTGTATTCGAAGCAACATCTTTATACGTCTTTTCTAGGGTCTAAAAAATACGAAACGTCGCTCTATGATTCAAAGTTAAAATCCTCAAATTTGGTATAATAATGACATGTTTCACGTTTTTCATGTAGTTTGATATTACGTAAATATATTCATTTTTACCAATATTTCGATACTACTTCACGTTTTCTCACGATATGTGATTTGGCCTTCAAATCTCAGAATTTCGTAAATATTTTATTATTAAGCAAGTTTTCTTGCATTTTGTTTTGTACTAAAAATCATCGAATTCAGCAATATTTTGACCTTTATATCCCCTTTTCCTTTATGTGATATAAACAAAATATCATCGAATTAGGCAATATTTTACTGTTTTTCCACGTTTTTGTGAATTTTCATTTTATTGCTATCAATTCATTAAATATACGATAAAAATGATGCAAACACATAATTGATTAGAAATTAACCTTAAACATTTCATTTTCAATCAACTATTTGTTTCTCGTTAAAATACTTTGTAAGATATTGGAAAGGGGAGAAGTTCTGTTTTTATTGCATATATCGACGTTTCAAACGGATTAGAGCGGTTTTACGTGTACATCTTCCATCGGTAATATAAACGGAAAATCAGGAACATTTTTTGTTAATTCTAATGAAAACACATTAATTTTATCATTTGTATTTTAAACAACATTGTCATATGTCTTTTCTTGGATTTAATAATACGAAACCTCGCTCCATAGAACGAGGTTTGAATTTAAAATTCTCAATATGGTAATATAGTGACTTTTTTCACGTTATTCATGTAGTGTGATTTTACGTTTCTATAATCGTTTTTACCAATATTTCGATACTACTTCATGTTTTCTCACGATATGTGATTTGGCCTTCAAATCTCAGAATTTCGTAAATTTTGCATCTTTAAGCAAGTTTTCTTGCATTTTGTTTTGTACTAAAAATCATCGAATTTAGCAATATTTTGACCTTTATGTGATTTTAACATAATATCATCGAATTAGGTCGTTTCTCCACGTTTTTGTGAAATTTCAGTTTATTGTTATTAATTCATTATATATACGAAAAAAATTATGGAAACACATAATTGATCAGAAAATACCCTTAAATACTTCATTTTCAATCATTTATTTGTTTCTCGTTAAAATACTGAGTAAGATATTGTAAAGGGGAGAAGTTCTGTTTTTATTGCATATATCGACGTTTCAGCCGGATTAGAACGGTTTTCTGTGTAAATCTTCCATCGGTAATATAAACCGAAAATCAGGAACATTTTAGTTAATTTTAAAGAAAACACATTGATTTTTATCATTTGTATTGGAAGCAACATCTTTATACGTCTTTTCTAGGGTCTAAAAAATACGAAACGTCGCTCTACGATTCGAAGTTAAAATACTCAAATTTGGTATAATAATGACTTTTTTCACGTTTTTCATGTAGTTTGATATTACGTAAATATATGCATTTTTACCAATATTTCGATACTATTTCATGTAGTATCACGATACGTGATTTGGCCTTCAAATCTCAGATTTTCGCATAATATTGCATTTTAAGCAAGTTTTCTTGCATTTTGTTTCGTACTAAAAATCATCAAATTCAGTAATATTTTGACCTTTATATCCCGTTTTCCTTTATGTGATATAAACAAAATATCATCGAATTAGGCAATATTTTGCTGTTTTTCCACGTTTTTGTGAATTTTCAGTTTATTGCTATTAATTCATTATATATACGATAAAAATTATGCAAACACATAATTGATTAGAAATTAACATTAAACATTTCATTTTCAATCAACTATTTGTTTCTCGTTAAAATACTTAGTAAGATATTGGAAAGGGGAGAAGTTCTGTTTTTATTGCATATATCGATGTTTCAAACGGATTAGAGCGGTTTATGTGTACATCTTCCATCGGTAATATAAACGGAAAATCAGGAACATTTTAGTTAATTCTAATGAAAACACATTAATTTTATCATTTGTATTTTAAACAACATTGTCATATGTCTTTTCTTGGATCTAAATAATACGAAACCTCGGTCCATAGAGCGAGGTTTGAATTTAAAATTCTCAAATATGGTAATATAGTGACTTTTTTCACGTTATTCATGTAGTGTGATTTTACGTTTATATAATCGTTTTTACCAATATTTCGATACTACTTCATGTTTTCTCACGATATGTGATTTGGCCTTCAAATCTCAGAATATTGTAAATTTTGTATCTTTAAGCAAGTTTTCTCGCATTTTGTTTTGTACTAAAAATCGTCGAATTTAGCAATATTTTGACCTTTATGTGATTTTAACATAATATCATCGAATTAGGTCGTTTTTCCACGTTTTTGTGAAATTTCAGTTTATTGTTATTAATTCATTATATATACGATAAAAATTATGCAAACACATAATTGAACAGAAAATAACCTTAAATACTTCATTTTCAATCATTTATTTGTTTCTCGTTAAAATACTGAGTAAGATATTGTAAAGGGGAGAAGTTCTGTTTTTATTGCATATATTGTTGGGGTTTCCACCTCTCTATTATTCTCTACCCTTACTCTGGGGTGAGCAATAGTTATGCTCAAGGTAACTCACCGTAGCCCTGCGGGTCTTCCCTCGATCCTCACGGCGCCACTGCACGCCAGGAGAGTCTCCCAGTCAATCTTAACGGCCTCTTATTAAGAAAGAGTGAGAACACGACTCGTTCACATCGACTGTCGTGTGCCCTCCCCAACAATAGGGCTCTACGGTCATCCACAAGATCGCCAACTGGTGTTTTTAGGTGACCAGTGACACCATCAGTGGACTGGTGTATTCAGTGGTAGCCTTGGCAAGGTCACACTCAAAGATCAGGAATCAGGCAGGTACTTATTGTTATCACTCTATGCTTACAGGTATAGTATGGCCACAAGATCAATGGAGGGGATGATAAAAACACAAAGAGAGTTTTGTATTTTACTTAAAATGTATGAAAGATGTCACAAAGCCAAACAACAACAAATAAATCAGCAAATCCTGACGCGGCCGGAAGTTCCCACGAATAGTCCGCGATCATTAGGTGGCAACACTCTCCCCTCCTCATCAAGTGTCAAGAACAGCTGATCGCAATGGACTCTCCGCGCGAAATTTGCTTGTTTGCTAGATTCACGCGCGCGGTTTCTTTAAATTCTCCAATATTACTAGAAACTCGCACACTCGATATTGGCACAAATAAACCGAATTACTTAGTTACACTGTACTCAGGCTCAAACAGTCTTTTCTACAATCAATTCTACAATGATTCACTGTAATGGTCTTACACCGTTATTTATCCAACAATATATTATGAAATATTAACACGGGAGTTTTCAGTACTTTCTCTCGTGGCCGATAACGCAATAATTCACTGTACTCACAAATGATTATTCACTGAATGAACATAGACATATATATGGTATATAAATCAATCATCAATACATGGAAAATAAATAGTTTCTGGGCACATAGCCTAACCTCCGAATACTGGCATAATATTATATATAATTTACCACTATATGTTCATATAAAAAAATCCATAGAAAGATGTACACACCACAGTAAATTTATCACTGGTTCCTGGTGCCTGTACACACCAATAATCAACATGAATATTACAAGTACTCTTGATAGTACTGTCTAGCACACTGGTGCTTTACCGTGACATAGGTGAGACTTGCTCACGACATATAAAATCTTCGGGCTAGATAATATAGCTAACTAAAGGGGAATGAGGAGGGAACTAGAACCACCTACTTCACCTATCCTCCGATGAGAGTCGAGATGTAGCTCCTGGTCCTCGTGTCGGGAACGCCCCCACACTACACGTCGTCGTGTCCTACCAGAGCCTCTCGTCGTCCCACCGTTTAGCGCGTCGTCTCCGTGCCTCCTCAATGCAGGTCCGTCCTCCTCCTTGACTTCTTGAAGGTTGGAGTCGGTCTCCCGGCCGTCGTCTTCTCCCAGCAACGGCTGTCGCCTACGTCTCAGCTACAGTCGTCCGGGTTCCCCAAATAGTCCTCTCTTCCTCAGCTACCCAGTGGCTCTGTCTGCCACTACGCTGTCACGAACTGGTGAATTGCCATAGACGCCACATACGTCACTGCACGGCTTCACTGCTACTGGCACAGTACCTGACTGGAGCACTTGTTGCTCAAATAACCGTCAATTCCCTCTTCTGGTTCAACACATCAACTAGGGAAGACTTCTCAGAGCACTGGCGGACTTCAGATGACGCGTAAATCCACGGGAGCGAGGTACAACTGTCCTACTGACAAGACCATCCGTCGCACGTCCGACCTCTATGACGTGTCGTATCTGACTGCTGGCGCCAGCCCGGCGCGCTGGCCGGACCCCCTTCCTTCGTGACGTCACTTTTACTATGGGAGGTTTTCATTGGCTCCCGGTGCCACACTGCTGTCGGTGGCCAATCCGGTGCCACTGACGTCACACGGTTTTGGCGGGAGATCAGGGAGGTAAGCGCCATCTTGGCTCCCTAAAGGGCCTAAACCACAGGCCAAAATATTACTATTTCATAAACTTCTCGGCTCTCCGAGAACACTTCCCTCTCTCCCATATACCAAATTGTAGCCTGCAACGTAGAGAACGCTTGGGAAAAGCAGACATGACTCTTACTGCAGGCGTGGGAGAATTATAAGGGGGGGGGGGAACTCCGTCACAATATCGACGTTTCAGCCGGATAAGAACGGTTTTCTGTGTAAATCTTCCATCGGTAATATAAACCGAAAATCAGGAACATTTTAGTTAATTTTAATGAAAACACATTGATTTTTATCATTTGTATTCGAAGCAACATCTTTATACGTCTTTTCTAGGGTCTCTGGAGGCAGTGCTAAGGCGAGCGGTGGCGGATGGTCTCCGCCAAGGGGCCGCTGCTACAACTGCGGAATACCCGGACACGTCGCGCGGGAGTGCAGACGCCCTAAGCAGCGGGGACACGTTGTTTTAGTGATGTTCGAGGACCAGAGGGCCGAGAGAGTGCGGGATGAACCCGCGCTGAGTGGGGAGAAGCAAGTTCACCCATTCGTGTGTCGAGGAACCGTAAGGATGGGGGACGCAGACCCCATCCCTGTGAAGATCTTAAGAGACACTGGGGCCGATTTTACCCTTGTGAGTGAGACCCTGTTCCCCGAGGGTTACGAAAGTACCAGTGTGGGGGTAGCAAGTGTGACCACTGTGGGAGGCCCAGTGAGGATGCCCCTACACCAGGTAACTTTAGATTCCGACTATGGCTGCCAGACCCTAGTGGTGGGAGTCTGTACATCAATGCCCAAGATGGAGGCGCAGGTCATCTTGGGGAATGACGCGTGTGGAGGATATGTCCTTCCGAATCTTGTGAAAGGCGAAGAATGCCTAGAACAATACAAGGAGACAGGCGGAGAGTGGAACGCCTGTGGGGGCGAAAAGGGAATCGCACCGGTGGCGTTCCCAGTTTGTGCTGTGATACCAAGACGACGCGAAGGACAAGGAGGTTGTGGATCTGATGGGGCTGAGGAGACAACTGACGGCCTGGGAATAGATCACCTCTTCGTAGGACCCGGAGAACGAGCGGAGGGCGGAGACAGCCCAAGTGGTGAGTTGCAGGTGACCCTCACCAGTTCTCTAGGGGTAGACCGCGCTCGTCTTGAACAGTTGCAGCAGGAGGAGTTCCCCGATTTGATGAGTGAGGCCCAAGGAGGACGTGTCGGCCCTGAGAAGGCTACTCATTTTTACCTTCAAGACGGCATGCTGATGAGGCAGTGGAGACCTGTGAGGGTGGAGGCCGGGGAAGAGTCTCTAAGCACGAGGCGCCAGGTAGTGTTGCCGGCCCAGTGCAGAGCGGCCGTGTTGGACCTAGCGCACTCCGTGGACTCTGCAGGCCACCTGGGAGTGACTAAAACGCTGCGAAGGATCAGGGATTACTTTTACTGGCCAGGTATGGACGCCGAGGTGAGGCGCTATTGTAAGACGTGCTTACCATGCCAGAGGGCAGGGAAGAGCCAGTCCGCGATACCGAAGGCCCCATTGATCCCTGTTCCAGCGTTTGGGCCTGCTTTCGAGCGTCTGCTAGTTGATGGAGTGGGTCCTTTGCCAAGGACGAAGAAAGGGAACACCTACCTAATGACCATAATGTGTACAGCCACCAGGTTTCCGGAAGCCGTCCCGATGCGACGTTTAACATCGCAAGGAGTAGCCAGCCAACTGCAGCGATTTTTCTCGTGGGTGGGGATGCCCAAAGAGATCCAGACAGACTGCGCAAGCATATTTCAGTCGAAATGGTTCCGACAGACGATGGCAGGATGGGGAGTGACTCAGATTCGATCGTCGCCCTACCGACCGCAGTCGCAGGGGGCGATCGAAAGATTCCACTCCACATTGAAAACTGTGCTGAGAGTGTTCTGCGCAGAACAGGGGGCTGAGTGGGATGAGGCTATATACCCCGCGTTATTTGCCGTACGCAACGCGGTGGTAGAATCACTAGGATTCTCACCATTCCAGCTAGTGTATGGACACGAGGTGAGAAGTCCCCTGTCTATGCTGAGGGAACAACGGACACCGGCAGCGACCGTGGGAACGGTGAACGAATATGTCCAGAAGTTTAAAGAACGTCTCACTCTAGCGAAGGAACTGGCTGGGAAGCACCTGAAGGAGGCACAGCGTAAGATGTCGGAGTGGTACGACAAGAGAGCTACACAGAGGGATTTCCAGGTCGGGTCCCAAGTAATGGTCTTGCTTCCAGGTAAAGGTAGAGTGACCGAGTCACGGTTCGAGGGACCATACCGGGTGCTGCGACGGTTGGGTCCGGTGTCGTACGAAATTGGGAAGTCGAACAGATCCCGAAAGAAACAGGTGTGTCACGTGGACCGCCTGAAGCCCTTCTTCACTGTGGAAGGAGGAACCGCCAGGCAGGAAGGAACGATGACCCGGGAACCCCAGCAGAAGACAGTTCTATGCGTACAGGTGGACCAAGAACTCCCGGAGGAGGAAGGAAAGTGGTCCAGGGCGGATGGCACCCGTCTCACCAACACTGAGAGTCTGGCAAACATCAAGGACAAGCTGTCGCATCTGGAAGGGCAACAGAGAGCGGACCTGACGGACCTACTGAGAAAGAATGCCTCCCTCTTCACCGACGTGCCCCGACGACACCGGAGTGTGACGCACGAGGTGGAGGTGAGGGACGCCAGGCCCGTCAAACAGAGCGCGTACAGGGTGAGCCCAGAGAAGCGAGAGCTGATGAGAAAGGAGGTGGAGTACCTCCTTGAGAACGACCTTGCGGAGCCCAGCAAAAGTGAGTGGAGTTCCCCGTGCCTGTTGGTGAGGAAAAGCGACGGAACATACCGCTTTTGTACAGATTACAGGAGGGTGAACTCCATCACTGTGGCGGATTCTCACCCCATGCCAAGAGTGAGTGACTGCATTGACCAGGTGGGCAGTGCACGGTATGTATCCAAGGTCGATCTTCTCAAGGGGTACTACCAGATCTCCCTGACTCCTGAGGCCAGGAAGATATCAGCTTTCGCGACTCCTGATGGGCTGTACCAGTACAAGGTGTTGCCCTTCGGCATGAAAAACAGCGGCAGCTGCTTCCAGCGAATGATGAACGAGCTGTTAAGGGGTGCAGTAGGATGCACGGTTTACATCGATGACATCGTCGTGTACGCCGACGATTGGGGGACGCATCTGGAGAGACTTGGGGAATTATTCAGAAGGTTAGAGGAGGCTAACCTGACTGTAAATTTGGCCAAGAGTGAGTTTGGGAAAGCTCACTTAGAGTACCTCGGTTTTGTCATCGGCCAAGGTGAAGTCACTCCAGTTGATAACAAAGTAGCAGCCATAAAGGAATACCCCGTGCCCAAGACGCGCAAGGAGTTGCTCAGGTACCTCGGAATGATAGGGTACTATCGTGGGTTCTGCCGGAATTTCTCCACGGTAGCGCATCCCCTAACCGAGCTACTCTCCAAGAATGTAAGATGGAGATGGGGAGAGGCCTGCCAAGAGTCTTTTGAAAAGACCAAGAAATTGTTGACGGAGGCCCCAGTATTGATATCTCCAGATTTTTCAGCCGGTTTTATCCTGTACGTGGACGCCAGCGACGTTGGAATAGGGGCCATGTTGGCTCAAGAACGGAGTGAAGTGCATAGGCCAGTAGCCTTCTACTCGAAGAAGTTCGTAAAATACCAGCGGGCCTACAGCACCGTTGAGAAGGAGGCATTGGCGCTAGTTATGGCCCTGAAGCACTTTGATGTATATGTGGGAGGAGGGGCGAGACCTGTCCTAGTATTCACCGATCACAACCCTCTCACATTTTTATACAAGATGAAGAATTCCAACCAACGTCTAACGAGGTGGGCGTTGTTACTGCAAGAATACCGGCTGGAGATCAAACACATCAAGGGGAAGGACAACGTGGTAGCGGACGCCCTATCCCGCATACACTAACGAGACATGACTCTTATTTTAAGGGGAGGGGTATGTGACGGAGTTCCCCCCCCCTTATAATTCTCCCACGCCTGCAGTAAGAGTCATGTCTGCTTTTCCCAAGCGTTCTCTACGTTGCAGGCTACAATTTGGTATATGGGAGAGAGTGAAGTGTTCTCGGAGAGCCGAGAAATTTATGAAATAATAATATTTTGGCCTGTGGTTTAGGCCCTTTAGGGAGCCAAGATGGCGCTTACCTCCCTGATCTCCCGCCAAAACCGTGTGACGTCAGTGGCACCGGATTGGCCACCGACAGCAGTGTGGCACCGGGAGCCAATGAAAACCTCCCATAGTAAAAGTGACGTCACGAAGGAAGGGGGTCCGGCCAGCGCGCCGGGCTGGCGCCAGCAGTCAGATACGACACGTCATAGAGGTCGGACGTGCGACGGATGGTCTTGTCAGTAGGACAGTTGTACCTCGCTCCCGTGGATTTACGCGTCATCTGAAGTCCGCCAGTGCTCTGAGAAGTCTTCCCTAGTTGATGTGTTGAACCAGAAGAGGGAATTGACGGTTATTTGAGCAACAAGTGCTCCAGTCAGGTACTGTGCCAGTAGCAGTGAAGCCGTGCAGTGACGTATGTGGCGTCTATGGCAATTCACCAGTTCGTGACAGCGTAGTGGCAGACAGAGCCACTGGGTAGCTGAGGAAGAGAGGACTATTTGGGGAACCCGGACGACTGTAGCTGAGACGTAGGCGACAGCCGTTGCTGGGAGAAGACGACGGCCAGGAGACCGACTCCAACCTTCAAGAAGTCAAGGAGGAGGACGGACCTGCAGTGAGGAGGCACGGAGACGACGCGCTAAACGGTGGGACGACGAGAGGCTCTGGTAGGACACGACGACGTGTAGTGTGGGGGCGTTCCCGACACGAGGACCAGGAGCTACATCTCGACTCTCATCGGAGGATAGGGTGAAGTAGGTGGTTCTAGTTCCCTCCCCATTCCCCTTTAGTTAGCTATATTATCTAGCCCGAAGATTTTATATGTCGTGAGCAAGTCTCACCTATGTCACGGTAAAACACCAGTGTGCTAGACAGTACTATCAAGAGTACTTGTAACATTCATGTTGATTATTGGTGTGTACAGGCACCAGGAACCAGTGATAAATTTACTGTGGTGTGTATATCTTTCTATGGATTTTTTGATATGAACATATAGTGGTAAATTATATATAATATTATGCCAGTATTCGGAGGTTAGGCTATGTGCCCAGAAACTATTTATTTTCCATGTATTGATGATTGATTTATATACCATATATATGTCTATGTTCATTCAGTGAATAATCATTTGTGAGTACAGTGAATTATTGCGTTATCGCCCACGAGAGAAAGTACTGAAAACTCCCGTGTTAATATTTCATAATATATTGTTGGATAAATAACGGTGTAAGACCATTACAGTGAATCATTGTAGAATTGATTGTAGAAAAGACTGTTTGAGCCTGAGTACAGTGTAACTAAGTAATTCGGTTTATTTGTGCCAATATCGAGTGTGCGAGTTTCTAGTAATATTGGAGAATTTAAAGAAACTGCGCGCGTGAATCTAGCAAACAAGCAAATTTCGCGCGGAGAGTCCATTGCGATCAGCTGTTCTTGACACTTGATGAGGAGGGGGAGGTGTTGCCACCTAATGATCGCGGACTATTCGTGGGAACTACCGGCCGCGTCAGGATTTGCTGATTTATTTGTTGTTGTTTGGCTTTGTGACATCTTTCATACATTTTAAGTAAAATACAAAACTCTCTTTGTGTTTTTATCATCCCCTCCATTGATCTTGTGGCTATACTATACCTGTAAGCATAGAGTGATAACAATAAGTACCTGCCTGATTCCTGATCTTTGAGTGTGACCTTGCCAAGGCTACCACTGAATACACCAGTCCACTGATGGTGTCACTGGTCACCTAAAAACACCAGTTGGCGATCTTGTGGATGACCGTAGAGCCCTATTGTTGGGGAGGGCACACGACAGTCGATGTGAACGAGTCGTGTTCTCACTCTTTCTTAATAAGAGGCCGTTAAGATTGACTGGGAGACTCTCCTGGCGTGCAGTGGCGCCGTGAGGATCGAGGGAAGACCCGCAGGGCTACGGTGAGTTACCTTGAGCATAACTATTGCTCACCCCAGAGTAAGGGTAGAGAATAATAGAGAGGTGGAAACCCCAACAATATATGCAATAAAAACAGAACTTCTTCCCTTTACAATATCTTACTCAGTATTTTAACGAGAAACAAATAAATGATTGAAAATGAAGTATTTAAGGTTATTTTCTGTTCAATTATGTGTTTGCATAATTTTTATCGTATATATAATGAATTAATAACAATAAACTGAAATTTCACAAAAACGTGGAAAAACGACCTAATTCGATGATATTATGTTAAAATCACATAAAGGTCAAAATATTGCTAAATTCGATGATTTTTAGTACAAAACAAAATGCAAGAAAACTTGCTTAAAGATACAAAATTTACGATATTCTGAGATTTGAAGGCCAAATCACATATCGTGAGAAAACATGAAGTAGTATCGAAATATTGGTAAAAACGATTATATAAACGTAAAATCACACTACATGAATAACGTGAAAAAAGTCACTATATTACCATATTTGAGAATTTTAAATTCAAACCTCGCTCTATGGACCGAGGTTTCGTATTATTTAGATCCAAGAAAAGACATATGACAATGTTGTTTAAAATACAAATGATAAAAATTAATGTGTTTTCATTAGAATTAACTAAAATGTTCCTGATTTTCCGTTTATATTACCGATGGAAGATGTACACATAAAACCGCTCTAATCCGTTTGAAACGTCGATATATGCAATAAAAACAGAACTTCTCCCCTTTCCAATATCTTACTAAGTATTTTAACGAGAAACAAATAGTTGATTGAAAATGAAATGTTTAAGGTTAATTTCTAATCAATTATGTGTTTGCATAATTTTTATCGTATATTTAATGAATTAATAGCAATAAAATGAAAATTCACAAAAACGTGGAAAAACAGCAAAATATTGCCTAATTCGATGATATTTTGTTTATATCACATAAAGGAAAACGGGATATAAAGGTCAAAATATTGCTGAATTCGATGATTTTTAGTACAAAACAAAATGCAAGAAAACTTGCTTAAAATGCAATATTATGCGAAATTCTGAGATTTGAAGGCCAAATCACATATCGTGATAAAACATGAAATAGTATCGAAATATTGGTAAAAATGCATATATTTACGTAATATCAAACTACATGAAAAACGTGAAAAAAGTCATTATTATACCAAATTTGAGGATTTTAACTTTGAATCATAGAGCGACGTTTCGTATTTTTTAGACCCTAGAAAAGACGTATAAAGATGTTGCTTCCAATACAAATGATAAAAATCAATGTGTTTTCATTAAAATTAACTAAAATGTTCCTGATTTTCGGTTTATATTACCGATGGAAGATTTACACGGAAAACCGTTCTAATCCGGCTGAAACGTCGATATATGCAATAAAAACAGAACTTCTCCCCTTTCCAATATCTTACTCAGTATTTTAACGAGAAACAAATAGATGATTGAAAATGAAGTATTTAAGGTTATTTTCTGATCAATTATGTGTTTGCATAATTTTTATCGTATATTTAATGAATTAATAACAATAATCTGAAAATTCACAAAAACGTGGAAAAACAGCAAAATATTGCCTAATTCGATGATATTTTGTTTATATCACATAAAGGAAAAGGGGATATAAAGGTCAAAATATTGCTGAATTCGATGATTTTTAGTACGAAACAAAATGCAAGAAAACTTGCTTAAAATGCAATATTATGCGAAAATCTGAGATTTGAAGGCCAAATCACATATCGTGATACAACATGAAATAGTATCGAAATATTGGTAAAAATGCATATATTTACGTAATATCAAACTACATGAAAAACGTGAAAAAAGTCATTATTATTACCATATTTGAGGATTTTAACTTTGAATCATAGAGCGACGTTTCGTATTTTTTAGACCCTAGAAAAGACGTATAAAGATGTTGCTTCCAATACAAATGATAAAAATCAATGTGTTTTCATTAAAATTAACTAAAATGTTCCTGATTTTCCGTTTATATTACCGATGGAAGATTTACACGTAAAACCGTTCTAATCCGGCTGAAACGTCGATATATGCAATAAAAACAGAACTTCTCCCCTTTACAATATCTTACTCAGTATTTTAACGAGAAACAAATAGATGATTGAAAATGAAGTATTTAAGGTTATTTCTGATCAATTATGTGTTTGCATAATTTTTATCGTATATTTAATAAATCAATAACAATAAACTGAAATTTCACAAAAACGTGGAAAAACGACCTAATTCGATGATATTTTGTTAAAATCACATAAAGGAAAAGATGATGATCAACGTCAAAATATTGCTGAATTCGATGATTTTTAGTACAAAACAAAATGCAAGAAAACTTGCTTAATGATAAAAAATTTACGAAATTCTGAGATTTGAAGGCCAAATCACATATCGTGAGAAAACATGAAGTAGTATCGAAATATTGGTAAAAACGATTATATAAACGTAAAATCACACTACATGACTAACGTGAAAAAGTCACTATATTACCATATTTGGGGATTTTAACTTCAAATCATAGAGCGAGGTTTCGTATTATTTAGATCCAAGAAAAGACATATGACAATTTTGTTTTAAATACAAATGATAAAAATCATTGTGTTTTCATTAGAATTAACTAAAATGTTACTGATTTTTCTTTTATATTACCGATGGAAGATGTACACGTATAACCGCTCTAATCCGGCTGAAGCGTCGATATATGCAATAAAAACAGGACTTCTCCCCTTTCCAATATCTTTCTCAGTATTTTAACGAGAAACAAATAGTTGATTGAAAATGAAGTGTTTAAGGTTAATTTCTAATCAATTATGTGTTTCCATCATTTTTATCGTATATATAATGAATTAATAGAAATAAACTGAAAATTCACAAAAACGTGGAAAAACAGCAAAATATTCCATAATTCGACGATATTTTGTTTATATCACAAAAAGGAAAAGGGGATGATAAACGTCAAAATATTGCTGAATTCGATGATTTTTAGTACGAAACAAAATGCAAGAAAACTTGCTTAAAATGCAATATTATGCGAAAATCTGAGATTTGAAGGCCAAATCACATATAGTGATACTAAATGAAATAGTATCGAAATATTGGTAAAAATGAATATATTTACGTAATATCAACCTACATGAAAAACGTGAAAAAAGTCATTATTATCCAAATTTGAGGATTTTAACTTTGAATCATAGAGCGACGTTTCGTGTTTTTTAGACCCTAGAAAAGACGTATAAAGATGTTGCTTCCAATACAAATGATAAAAATCAATGTGTTTTCATTAAAATTAACTAAAATGTTCCTGATTTTCCGTTTATATTACCGATGGAAGATTTACACGTAAAACCGTTCTAATCCGGCTGAAACGTCGATATATGCAATAAAAACAGAACTTCTCCCCTTTACAATATCTTACTCAGTATTTTAACGAGAAACAAATAGATGATTGAAAATGAAGTATTTAAGGTTATTTCTGATCAATTATGTGTTTGCATAATTTTTATCGTATATTTAATAAATAAATAACAATAAACTGAAATTTCACAAAAACATGGAAAAACGACCTAATTCGATGATATTTTGTTAAAATCACACAATGGAAAAGATGATGATCAACGTCAAAATATTGCTGAATTCGATGATTTTTAGTACAAAACAAAATGCAAGAAAACTTGCTTAATGATACAAAATTTACGAAATTCTGAGATTTGAAGGCCAAATCACATATCGTGAGAAAACATGAAGTAGTATCGAAATATTGGTAAAAACGATATTTAAACGTAAAATCACACTACATGAATAACGTGAAAAAGTCACTATATTACCATATTTGAGGATTTTAACTTCAAATCATAGAACGAGGTTTCGTATTATTTAGATCCAAGAAAAGACATATGACAATGTTGTTTAAAATACAAATGATAAAAATCAATGTGTTTTCATTATAATTAACTAAAATGTTCCTGATTTTCCGTTTATATTACCGATGGAAGATGTACATGTAAAACCGTTCTAATCCGGCTGAAACGTCGATATATGCAATAAAAACAGAACTTCTCCCCTTTTCAATATCTTACTCAGTATTTTAACGAGAAACAAATGGATGATTGAAAATGAAGTATTTAAGGTTAATTTCTGATCAATTATGTGTTTGCATAATTTTTATCATATATTTAATGAATTAATAACAATAAACTGAAAATTCACAAAAACGTGGAAAAACGGCAAAATATTGCCTAATTCGATGATATTTTGTTTAAATCACATAAAGGAAAAGGGGATGATAAAGGTCAAAATATTGCTAAATTCGATGATTTTTAGTACAAAACAAAATGCAAGAAAACTTGCTTAAAATGCAAAATTTGCGAAATTATGAGATAAGAAGGCCAAATCACATATCGTGAGAAAACATGAAGTAGTATCGAAATATTGGTAAAAATGAATATATATATACATAAAATCACACTACATGAATAACGTGAAAAAAGTCACTATATACCATATATGAGGATTTTAACTTCTAATCATAGAGCGAGGTTTCGTATTTTTTAGATCCAAGAAAAGACATATGACAATGTTGTTTCAAATACAAATGATAAAAACCAAAGTGTTTTCATAAGAATTAACTAAAATGTTCCTGATTATTCGTTTATATTACCGATGGAAGATGTACACGTAAAACCGCTCTAATCTGGATGAAACGTCGATATATGCAATAAAAACAGAACTTCTCCCGTTTCCAATATCTTACTCAGTATTTAAACGAGAAACAAATAGTTGATTGAAAATGAAGTGTTTAAGGTTAATTTCTAATCAATTATGTGTTTGCATAATTTTATCGTATATTTAATGAATTAATAACAATAAACTGAAAATTCACAAAAACGTGCAAAAACTGCAAAATATTGCCTAATTCGATGATATTTTGTTTATATCACATAAAGGAAAAGATGATGATAAACGTCAAAATATTGCTGAATTCGATGATTTTTAGTACGAAACAAAATGCAAGAAAACTTGCTTAAAAGGCAATATTATGCGAAAATCTGAGATTTAAAGGCCAAATCACATATCGTGATTCTACATGAAATAGTATCGAAATATTGGTAAAAATGAATATATTTACGTAATATCAAACTACATGAAAAACGTGAAAAAAGTCATTATTATACCAAATTTGAGGATTTTAACTTTGAATCATAGAGCGGCGTTTCGTATTTTTTAGACCCTAGAAAAGACGTATAAAGATGTTGCTACCAATACAAATGATAAAAATCAATGTGTTTTTATTAAAATTTACTAAAATGTTCCTGATTTTTGGTTTATATTACCGATGGAAGATGTACACGTAAAACCGTTCTAATCCGGCTGAAACGTCGATATATGCAATAAAAACACAACTTCTCCCTTTTTCAATATCTTACTCAGTATTTTAACGAGAAACAAATAGATGATTGAAAATGAAGTATTTAAGGTTATTTTCTGATCAATTATGTGTTTGCATAATTTATATCGTATATTTAATGAATTAATAGCAATAAACTGAAAATTCACAAAAACGTGGAAAAACAGCAAAATATTGCCTAATTCGATGATATTTTTGTTTATATCACATAAAGGAAAAGCGGATATAAAGGTCAAAATATTGCTGAATTCGATGATTTTTAGTACGAAACAAAATGCAAGAAAACTTGCTTAAAATGCAATATTATGCGAAAATCTGAGATTTGAAGGCCAAATCACATATCGTGATGCTACATGAAATAGTATCGAAATATTGGTAAAAATGCATATATTTACGTAATATCAAACTACATGAAAAACGTGAAAAAAGTCATTTTATACCAAATTTGAGGATTTTAACTTCGAATCATAGAGCGACGTTCGTATTTTTTAGACCCTAGAAAAGACGTATAAAGATGTTGCTTCCAATACAAATGATAAAAATCAATGTGTTTTTATTTTAAAATTAACTAAAATGTTCCTGATTTTTTGGTTTATATTACCGATGGAAGATGTACATGTAAAACCGTTCATCCGGCTGAAACGTATATTTGCAATAAAAACAGAATCCCCTTTTCCTATTATGTATTTTAAACAAAATATGGAATTAGACAATATTTTGCTGTTTCCACGTTATTGTGAATTTTCAGTTTATTGCTATTAATTCATTAAATATACGATAAAAATGATGCAAACACATAATTGATTAGAAATTAACGTTAAACACTTAATTTTCAATCAACTTCTCCCCTTTTAAATATTTACTCAGTATTTTAACGAGAAACTAAATATTCGTTAAAATACTGAGTAAGATATTGGAAAGGGGAGAAGTTCTGTTTTTATTACATATATCGACGTTTCAGCCGGATTAGAACGGTTTTACATGTACATCTTCCATCGGTAATATAAACCAAAAATCAGGAACATTTTAGTTAATTTTAATGAAAACACATTGATTTTTATCATTTGTATTGGAAGCAACATCTTTATACGTCTTTTCTAGGGTCTAAAAAATACGAAACGTCGCTCTATGATTCAAAGTTAAAATCCTCATATTTGGTATAATAATGACTTTTTTCACGTTTTTCATGTAGTTTGATATTACGTAAATATATTAATTTTTACCAATATTTCGATACTATTTCATGTAGTATCACTATATGTGATTTAGCCTTCAAATCTCAGATTTTTGCATAATATTGCATTTTAAGCAAGTGTTCTTGCATTTTGTTTCGTACTAAAAATCATCGAATTCAGCAATATTTTGACGTTTATCATCCCCTTTTCCTTTATGTGATATAAACAAAATATGGAATTAGACAATATTTTGCTGTTTTTCCACGATATTGTGAATTTTCAGTTTATTGCTATTAATTCATTAAATATACGATAAAAATGATGCAAACACATAATTGATTAGAAATTAACCTTAAACACTTCATTTTCAATCAACTATTTGTTTCTCGTTAAAATACTTAGTAAGATATTGGAAAGGGGAGAAGTTCTGTTTTTATTGCATATATCGACGTTTCAGCCGGATTAGAGCGGTTTTACGTGTACATCTTCCATCGGTAATATAAACGGAAAATCAGGAACATTTTAGTTAATTATAATGAAAACACATTGATTTTTATCATTTGTATTTTAAACAACATTGTCATATGTCTTTTCTTGGATCTAAATAATACGAAACCTCGTTCTATGATTTGAAGTTAAAATTCTCAAATATGGTAATATAGTGACTTTTTCACGTTATTCATGTAGTGTGATTTTACGTTTATATAATCGTTTTTACCAATATTTCGATACTACTTCATGTTTTCTCACGATATGTGATTTGGCCTTCAAATCTCAGAATTTCGTAAATTTTGTATCATTAAGCAAGTTTTCTTGAATTTTGTTTTGTACTAAAAATCATCGAATTCAGCAATATTTTAACGTTGATCATCATCTTTTCCATTGTGTGATTTTAACAAAATATCATCGAATTAGGTCGTTTTTCCATGTTTTTGTGAAATTTCAGTTTATTGTTATTTATTTATTAAATATAAGATAAAAATTATGCAAACACATAATTGATCAGAAATAACCTTAAATACTTCATTTTCAATCATCTATTTGTTTCTCGTTAAAATACTGTGTAAGATATTGTAAAGGGGAGAAGTTCTGTTTTTATTGCATATATCGACGTTTCAGCCGGATTAGAACGGTTTTACGTGTAAATCTTCCATCGGTAATATAAACGGAAAATCAGGAACATTTTAGTTAATTTTAATGAAAACACATTGATTTTTATCATTTGTATTGGAAGCAACATCTTTATACGTCTTTTCTAGGGTCTAAAATATACGAAACGTCGCTCTATGATTCGAAGTCAAAATCCTCAAATATGGTATAATAATGACTTTTTTCACGTTTTTCATGTAGTTTGATATTACGTAAATATATGCATTTTTACCAATATTTCGATACTATTTCATGTAGTATCACGATATGTGATTTGGCCTTCAAATCTCAGATTTTCGCATAATATTGCATTTTAAGCAAGTTTTCTTGCATTTTGTTTCGTACTAAAAATCATCGAATTCAGCAATATTTTGACCTTTATATCCCCTTTTCCTTTATGTGATATAAACAAAATATCATCGAATTAGGCAATATTTTGCTGTTTTTCCACGTTTTTGTGAATTTTCTTATTCTATTAATTCATTAAATATACGATTATGCAAACACATAATTAATCAGAAAATACCTTAAAACAATTTTCAATACTTTTTGTTTCTCGTTAAAATACTGAGTAAGATATTGGAAAGGGGAGAAGTTCTGTTTTTATTGCATATATCGACGTTTAAGCCGGATTAGAACGGTTTTCCGTGTAAATCTTCCATCGGTAATATAAACCGAAAATCAGGAACATTTTAGTTTTTAATGAAAACACATTGATTTTTATCATTTGTATTGGAAGCAACATCTTTATACGTCTTTTCTAGGGTCTAAAAAATACGAAACGTCGCTCTATGATTCAAAGTTAAAATCCTCAAATTTGGAATAATAATGACTTTTTTCACGTTTTTCATGTAGTTTGATATTACGTAAATATATGCATTTTTACCAATATTTGATACTATTTCATGTTGTATCACGATATGTGATTTGGCCTTCAAATCTCAGAATATCGCATAATATTGCATTTTAAGCAAGTTTTCTTGCATTTTGTTTCGTACTAAAAATCATCAAATTATATTTTGATCTTTATATCCCGTTTTCCTTTATGTGATATAAACAAAATATCATCGAATTAGGCAATATTTTGCTGTTTTTCCACGTTTTTGTGAATTTTCAGTTTATTGCTATTAATTCATTAAATATACGATAAAAATTATGCAAACACATAATTGATTAGAAATTAACCTTAAACATTTCATTTTCAATCAACTATTTGTTTCTCGTTAAAATACTTAGTAAGATATTGGAAAGGGGAGAAGTTCTGTTTTTATTGCATATATCGACGTTTCAAACGGATTAGAGCGGTTTTATGTGTACATCTTCCATCGGTAATATAAACGGAAAATCAGGAACATTTTAGTTAATTCTAATGAAAACACATTAATTTTTATCATTTGTATTTTAAACAACATTGTCATATGTCTTTTCTTGGATCTAAATAATACGAAACCTCGCTCCATAGAGCGAGGTTTGAATTTAAAATTCTCAAATATGGTAATATAGTGACTTTTTTCACGTTATTCATGTAGTGTGATTTTACGTTTATATAATCGTTTTTACCAATATTTCGATACTACTTCATGTTTTCTCACGATATGTGATTTGGCCTTCAAATCTCAGAATATCGTAAATTTTGCATCTTTAAGCAAGTTTTCTTGCATTTTGTTTTGTACTAAAAATCATCGAATTTAGCAATATTTTGACCTTTATGTGATTTTAACATAATATCATCGAATTAGGTCGTTTTTCCACGTTTTTGTGAAATTTCAGTTTATTGTTATTAATTCATTATATATACGATAAAAATTATGCAAACACATAATTGAACAGAAAATAACCTTAAATACTTCATTTTCAATCATTTATTTGTTTCTCGTTAAAATACTGAGTAAGATATTGTAAAGGGGAGAAGTTCTGTTTTTATTGCATATATCGACGTTTCAAACGGATTAGACGGTTTTATGTGTACATCTTCCATCGGTAATATAAACGGAAAATCAGGAACATTTTAGTTAATTCTAATGAAAACACATTAATTTTTATCATTTGTATTTTAAACAACATTGTCATATGTCTTTTCTTGGATCTAAATAATACGAAACCTCGGTCCATAGAGCGAGGTTTGAATTTAAAATTCTCAAATATGGTAATATAGTGACTTTTTTCACGTTATTCATGTAGTGTGATTTTACGTTTATATAATCGTTTTTACCAATATTTCGATACTACTTCATGTTTTCTCACGATATGTGATTTGGCCTTCAAATCTCAGAATATCGTAAATTTTGTATCTTTAAGCAAGTTTTCTTGCATTTTGTTTTGTACTAAAAATCATCGAATTTAGCAATGACCTTTATGTGATTTTAACATAATATCATTTAGGTGACCGTTTTTGTGATTTCAGTTTATTGTTATTAATTCATTATATCATAAAAATTGGTGAACAGAAAATAACCTTAAATACTTCATTTTCATCATTTATTTGTGTAAGATATTGTTTAGTTTTTATTGCATATATTGTTGTTTCCACCTCTCTATTATTCTCTCTTACTCTGGGGTGAGCAATAGTTACAAGGTAACTCAAATCCTCACGGCGCCATGCACGCCAGGAGTCTCCCAGTCAATAACGGCCTCTTATTAAGAAAGCAGAACACGACTCGTTCACATCGACTGTCGTGTGCCCTCCCCAACAATAGGGCTCTACGGTCATTCGCCAACTGGTGTTTTTAGGTTGACACCATCACTGGTGTATTCAGTGGTGCCTTGGCAAGGTCACACTCAAAGATCAGGAATAGGTACTTATTGTTATACTCTAGCTTACAGTATAGTATAGCCACAAGATCAATGGAGGGGATGATAAAAACACAAAGAGAGTTTTGTATTTTACTTAAAATGTATGAAAGATGTCACAAAGCCAAACAACAACAAATAAATCAGCAAATCCTGACGCGGCCGGTAGTTCCCACGAATAGTCCGCGATCATTAGGTGGCAACACCTCCCCCTGCACCTTTTGATCCTCGGGTGTTCCAACTTGAGAGGCGGGATTTGGGAGAACTCGCTCCTGTCCTCCATCCATCCGTCCTTCTATAACTCCTATCGTTTCCGACGTATGCGGGTGGTCGGTTCTGTCCCTCTCGGCGTGGGCGTAGGGCTTCTTCTAGCATGTCGGCCCGGTCGGCTGCGGCCCTCAGGTCCTTTATGTCCGCCTCCTTTACCCTCATCCTGATCTCAGGAGGGAGCACGGACATAAACTTTTCCATGACCATTAGTTCCTTGATTTCTTCGGCCGACCCCGCTTCTTCAGAGTCCATCCACTTAAGGAACTTTCTTTCCATGTCCCTCGCCGTCTCCGCATACGATTTTCCTGGCGACCGGGTACATTCTCTAAACCTCTTTCTGTAACACTCTGGCGTGAGCTTAAAGGAACGGAGCACAGCTCGTTTTACCGCATCGTAGTTAGTGCATTCTTGGAAGTCGAGCATAGTGAAGGCTTCACGAGCTTCACCTGTGAGCCTCCCTTGGACCAACTCCGCCCACTTCGCCCTCGGCCACCTCTTCATAGCAGCAACTCTCTCAAAGTGATCAAAGAAACTTTCGGCTTCACTAGGCACAAAGACCGGCAGGTCTTGTTCCCTCACTCGTCGGTCTTCCTGTGGCGGGGCAGGGGCACCTAGTCCCAGTTCAGCTCGCTTCAGCTCCACCTCCTTGTTGGCTTCTATTTCCTGTTGTCTCAGCCCTCGCTCGTGTTCTTCCCTGCGTAGTTGTGCTTCTCGCTCGTGTTCTTCCTTACGCTGCTGTGCTTCTCGCTCTACTTTGCGCTGCTGTGCTTCTCGCTCTTCTTTGCGCTGCTGTGCTTCTCGCTCTTCTCTGCGCTGCTGTGCTTCTGCTTCTCGCTCTTCTCTGCGCTGCTGAGCCTCTGCTTCTCGCTCTTCTCTGCGCTGCTGTGCCTCTCGCTCTTCTTTGCGCTGCTGTGCCTCTCGCTGTTCTTTGCGCTGCTGTGCCTCTAGCTGCAGCTTCATTATTTCCAGCTTAATGCTGTGCCTGCTGCCGCTGGATCCCCTGCTGCTTCCACCAATACTCAGGTGTTCACCCTCACTGGCAGGTGTTTGGGGCCGTTCCTCCCCCAAAGCTTCGTCTCGAGCCTTGAGCTGAGCCATTATCTCTAGTCTTCTTTCACCAACTCGGGCAGATTTCAGCTTTATTCCAAAATGATCCGCTATAGCCTGTAACTGTGCCTTGGTGCACTCTTCCAGCACCTGTTCGTCTCTAGAGTCAATAAACCTCGCTACTTTATCATCCTCCATCTTGTGCTACGAGTGATAACCTTCACCTGATCTCTAACACCACTGCCAAGTACCACTGCAACCTTTACTTCGATCGGTATCCTGGCAAGGTCGCCAAATGTTGGGGTTTCCACCTCTCTATTATTCTCTACCCTTACTCTGGGGTGAGCAATAGTTATGCTCAAGGTAACTCACCGTAGCCCTGCGGGTCTTCCCTCGATCCTCACGGCGCCACTGCACGCCAGGAGAGTCTCCCAGTCAATCTTAACGGCCTCTTATCAAGAAAGAGTGAGAACACGACTCGTTCACATCGACTGTCGTGTGCCCTCCCCAACAATAGGGCTCTACGGTCATCCACAAGATCGCCAACTGGTGTTTTTAGGTGACCAGTGACACCATCAGTGGACTGGTGTATTCAGTGGTAGCCTTGGCAAGGTCACACTCAAAGATCAGGAATCAGGCAGGTACTTGTTGTTATCACTCTATGCTTACAGGTATAGTATAGCCACAAGATCAATGGAGGGGATGATAAAAACACAAGGAGAGTTTTGTATTTTACTTAAAATGTATGAAAGATGTCACAAAGCCAAACAACAACAAATAAATCAGCAAATCCTGACGCGGCCGGAAGTTCCCACGAATAGTCCGCGATCATTAGGTGGCAACACCTCCCCCTCCTCATCAAGTGTCAAGAACAGCTGATCGCAATGGACTCTCCGCGCGAAATTTGCTTGTTTGCTAGATTCACGCGCGCGGTTTCTTTAAATTCTCCAATATTACTAGAAACTCGCACACTCGATATTGGCACAAATAAACCGAATTACTTAGTTACACTGTACTCAGGCTCAAACAGTCTTTTCTACAATCAATTCTACAATGATTCACTGTAATGGTCTTACACCGTTATTTATCCAACAATATATTATGAAATATTAACATGGGAGTTTTCAGTACTTTCTCTCGTGGGCGATAACGCAACAATTCACTGTACTCACAAATGATTATTCACTGAATGAACATAGACATATATATGGTATATAAATCAATCATCAATACATGGAAAATAAATAGTTTCTGGGCACATAGCCTAACCTCCGAATACTGGCATAATATTATATATAATTTACCACTATATGTTCATATAAAAAAATCCATAGAAAGATGTACACACCACAGTAAATTTATCACTGGTTCCTGGTGCCTGTACACACCAATAATCAACATGAATATTACAAGTACTCTTGATAGTACTGTCTAGCACACTGGTGCTTTACCGTGACATAGGTGAGACTTGCTCACGACATATAAAATCTTCGGGCTAGATAATATAGCCAAATAATATAGCTAACTAAAGGGGAATGGGGAGGGAACTAGAACCACCTACTTCACCCTATCCTCCGATGAGAGTCGAGATGTAGCTCCTGGTCCTCGTGTCGGGAACGCCCCCACACTACACGTCGTCGTGTCCTACCAGAGCCTCTCGTCGTCCCACCGTTTAGCGCGTCGTCTCCGTGCCTCCTCACTGCAGGTCCGTCCTCCTCCTTGACTTCTTGAAGGTTGGAGTCGGTCTCCTGGCCGTCGTCTTCTCCCAGCAACGGCTGTCGCCTACGTCTCAGCTACAGTCGTCCGGGTTCCCCAAATAGTCCTCTCTTCCTCAGCTACCCAGTGGCTCTGTCTGCCACTACGCTGTCACGAACTGGTGAATTGCCATAGACGCCACATACGTCACTGCACGGCTTCACTGCTACTGGCACAGTACCTGACTGGAGCACTTGTTGCTCAAATAACCGTCAATTCCCTCTTCTGGTTCAACACATCAACTAGGGAAGACTTCTCAGAGCACTGGCGGACTTCAGATGACGCGTAAATCCACGGGAGCGAGGTACAACTGTCCTACTGACAAGACCATCCGTCGCACGTCCGACCTCTATGACGTGTCGTATCTGACTGCTGGCGCCAGCCCGGCGCGCTAGCCGGACCCCCTTCCTTCGTGACGTCACTTTTACTATGGGAGGTTTTCATTGGCTCCCGGTGCCACACTGCTGTCGGTGGCCAATCCGGTGCCACTGACGTCACACGGTTTTGGCGGGAGATCAGGGAGGTAAGCGCCATCTTGGCTCCCTAAAGGGCCTAAACCACAGGCCAAAATATTACTATTTCATAAACTTCTCGGCTCTCCGAGAACACTTCACTCTCTCCCATATACCAAATTGTAGCCTGCAACGTAGAGAACGCTTGGGAAAAGCAGACATGACTCTTACTGCAGGCGTGGGAGAATTATAAGGGGGGGGGGAACTCCGTCACAATATCGACGTTTCAGCCGGATAAGAACGGTTTTCTGTGTAAATCTTCCATCGGTAATATAAACCGAAAATCAGGAACATTTTAGTTAATTTTAATGAAAACACATTGATTTTTATCATTTGTATTCGAAGCAACATCTTTATACGTCTTTTCTAGGGTCTAAAAAATACGAAACGTCGCTCTATGATTCAAAGTTAAAATCCTCAAATTTGGTATAATAATGACATGTTTCACGTTTTTCATGTAGTTTGATATTACGTAAAAATATTCATTTTTACCAATATTTCGATACTACTTCACGTTTTCTCACGATATGTGATTTGGCCTTCAAATCTCAGAATTTCGTAAATTTTGTATCATTAAGCAAGTTTTCTTGCATTTTGTTTCGTACTAAAAATCATCGAATTCAGCAATATTTTGACGTTTATCATCCCCTTTTCCTTTATGTGATATAAACAAAATATCATCGAATTAGGCAATATTTTGCTGTTTTTGCACGTTTTTGTGAATTTTCAGTTTATTGCTATTAATTGATTAAATATACGATAAAAATGATGCAAACACATAATTGATTAGAACCTAACCTTAAACACTTCATTTTCAATCAACTATTTGTTTCTCGTTAAAATACTTAGTAAGATATTGGAAAGGGGAGAAGTTCTGTTTTTATTGCATATATCGACGTTTCAAACGGATTAGAGCGGTTTTACGTGTACATCTTCCATCGGTAATATAAACGGAAAATCAAGAACATTTTAGTTAATTCTAATGAAAACACATTGATTTTTATCATTTGTATTTGAAACAACATTGTCATATGTCTTTTCTTGGATCTAAATAATACGAAACCTCGCTCTATGATTTGAATTTAAAATTCTCAAATATGGTAATATATTGACTTTTCTCACGTTATTCATGTAGTGTGATTTTACGTTTATATAATCGTTTTTACCAATATTTCGATACTACTTCATGTTTTCTCACGATATGTGATTTGGCCTTCAAATCTCAAAATTTCGTAAATTTTGCATCTTTAAGCAAGTTTTCTTGCATTTTGTTTTGTACTAAAAATCATCGAATTTAGCAATATTTTGACCTTTATCATCCCCCTTTTCCTTTATGTGATTTAAACAAAATATCATCGAATTAGACCGTTTTTCCACGTTTTTGTGAATTTTTAGTTTATTGTTATTAACACTTTCGCGCTTTAGATTAGAGATAACTCGTCACTGTTTTTTCTTACGATTCCGCATAACAGCCTACTGTTCTCTTCCATCGAAAAAGTATTTCTATAAATTCCATTTTTTAACAGAAATGGATGGGGATACTCTCAGATTGGCCTTAGCCTTATGACTCAGCCTTATTGGCGTGGAACAGCGAGGAATGGCCAACAACAACAAGCATACCACATGTTCCCGATATAGATGCCAGCGCAGCTCCTCCTGCTGACGCGGCAGTTTCAACACCCGGGCCATCTGGTGCGAGGCGTCCTCTGTTCACCTCAACACCTCAAGCCCACTCATCAACCACAAATTCTGAAATGGACATTGAGGACATAGAACCACTTGATGTTTCTGATTTCATAGAAGATTCTACTACAAGTTTGGTGGTTCCTGTAGAAGACAATATTCCTCCAGTGCATCCAAGAAATACAAGAATTCAGAACAACGTCTCATCTACAAGTTGACGCATGAACTCGTGCACTTGGCTAAAAAAAGAAGATGCCGTGTTTGTTTCAAGTCTGGCAAAAGGAGGGACGTGATATATGGATGTAAAACTTGTGATGTGGCACTGTGCGCTGCGCCTTGCTACACAAGGGACCACCGAAGAAAGATATTTTGGGTGGAGAAAAAATAACCACCGGCAACAGCTTCACTCCACCTAAGAAACATCAGATGAGCAACTTCAGGATCAGAAGCCTGAAGATGGTGGAGTGAAGAAAAAATGCTCAACTGTTGATCTTCAATCAACATAGACAGGGTAAGTACACCAATTTGGAATTTTTTATCATCTATAAGAAATTATATTATATACGTTTTGTAGAGAATTTATTTGCGAATTTTTTGGTACCAGAATGAATATTATATCACATAAACTTCTATGAGTAAAAAAAAAAAACACAAAGTATGTTTGGGGGTGTGGCGGGTGTGGCTCTGGGTGTGGCGGGCGTGTGGCAGTGGGTTCCCTTTAGCCGTTGAGATATCCAACACGTGGGAAATATTTGTATGTGTTATGTATATGTCTGTGTAGGGAATTTTACTGCGATCACTGTCATACAAATTTTAAAATTTTTCAACAAGTATAAACATGACAAACATCAAACGAACGAAAACAATGCGTTTGTTTCTGCCGCGAACGCATACTGAGCGACGTGGTTCTATATTTGGCGCTTCTCTTACACATGCTTTGTACAAATGTTATACATTTCATCTTATAGAAAATTTTATTGCGAACACATTGGTATAAAAAAGAAATACGTACATAGAAAAGTAGGGTCAGGAAACGTATAAATGTATAAACTTTCCAAGCATGATTTCCCCCCTGTGTTTTCGCCAGTGCGCTCGCGGCTAACTACTCTCCACTTCACACACTCTTGCGGGTGGGCGATTACCTATATTAAACATTTATATGCATATGTCCGTGTAGAGAATTTTATTGCAATTCCAATGATACCAAAATTAGCGATGTAGGACAACTGTAGGCTTCGCAACCATTAGGAGAGTGGAAACATTTTGTTGCTGTTTGGCGCTCTCGGCGAGTGATCTGCATAGTTTTTTATTTGGTGTTCATACTCCTTATGCTTGGGCGGCATTTTATAGGTATGCTCTTATAGACAATTTCATTGCGAACACAGTGATACCAAATTTAAATACGTGCGCCTTCAATTATTGTCAGGACAGTCAAAAGAGTGTACACTTTTTCGGTCTTACCGCGTAGGCGCGCGAAGTGCCGAAAGAATCTGGGGTATTGATTTTTTTTGAGCGCCGAGAGCGCGAAAGTGTTAATTCATTAAATATACGATAAAAATTATGCACACACATAATTGATCAGAAAATAACCTTAAATACTTCATTTTCAATCTTCTATTTGTTTCTCGTTAAAATACTGAGTAAGATATTAAAAAGGGGAGAAGTTCTGTTTTTATTGCATATATCGACGTTTCAGCCGGATTAGAACGGTTTTACGTGTACATCTTCCATCGGCAAAATAAACCAAAATCAGGAACATTTTAGTTAATTTTAATGAAAACACAATGATTTTTATCATTTGTATTGGAAGCAACATCTTTATACGTCTTTTCTAGGGTCTAAAAAATACGAAACGTCGCTCTATGATTCAAAGATAAAATCCTCAAATTTGGTATTATAAAGACTTTTTACTCGTTTTTCATGTAGTTTGATATTACTTAAATATGTTCATTTTTAAAAATATTTCGATACTATTTCATGTAGTATCACGATATGTGATTTGGCCTTCAAATCTCAGATTTTCGCATAATATTGCATTTTAAGCAAGTTTTCTTGCATTTTGTTTCGTACTAAAAATCATCGAATTCAGCAATATTTTGACGCTTATCATCCCCTTTTCCTTTATGTGATATAAATAAAATGTCATCGAATTAGGCAATATTTTGCTGTTTTTCCACGTTTTTGTGAATTTTCAGTTTATTGCTATTAATTCATTAAATATACGATAAAAATGATGCAAACACATAATTGATTAGAAATTAACCTAAAACACTTCATTTTCAATCATCTATTTGTTTCTCGTTAAAATACTGAGTAAGATATTGGAAAGGGGAGAAGTTCTGTTTTTATTGCATATATCGACGTTTCATCCGGATTAGAGCGGTTTTTCGTGTTCATCTACCATCGGTAATATAAACGGAATACCAGGAACATTTTTGTTAATTCTAATGAAAACACTTTGATTTTTATCATTTGTATTTGAAACAACATTGTCATATGTCTTTTCTTGGATCTAAATAATACGAAACCTCACTCTATGATTTGAAGTTAAAATCCTCAATTATGGTAATATAGTGACTTTTTTCACGTTTTTCATGTAGTGTGATTTTACATATATATATATTCGTTTTTACCAATATTTCGATACTACTTCATGTTTTCTCACGATATGTGATTTGGCCTTCTAATCTTAAAATTTCGCAAATTTTGCATTTTTAAGCAAGTATTCTTGCATTTTGTTTTGTACTAAAAATCATCGAATTTAGCAATATTTTGACCTTTATCATCCCCTTTTCCTTTATGTGATTTAAACAAAATATCATCGAATTAGGCAATATTTTGCCGTTTTTCCACGTTTTTGTGAATTTTCAGATTATTGTTATTAATTCATTAAATATATGATAAAAATTATGCAAACACATAATTGATCAAAAATTAACCTTAAATACTTCATTTTCAATCATCTATTTGTTTCTCGTTAAAATACTGAGTAAGATATTTAAAAGGGGAGAAGTTCTGTTTTTATTGCATATATCGACGATTCAGCCGGATTAGAACGGTTTTACATGTACATATTCCATCGGTAATATAAACCAAAAATCAGGAACATTTTAGTTAATTTTAATGAAAACACATTGATTTTTATCATTTGTATTGGAAGCAACATCTTTATACGTCTTTTCTAGGATCTAAAAAATACGAACGTCGCTCTATGATTCGAAGTTAAAATCCTCAAATTTGGTATAATAATGACTTTTTTCACGTTTTTCATGTAGTTTGATATTACGTAAATATATGCATTTTTACCAATATTTCGATACTATTTCATGTAGTATCACGATATGTGATTTGGCCTTCAAATCTCAGATTTTCGCATAATATTGCATTTTAAGCAAGTTTTCTTGCATTTTGTTTCGTACTAAAAATCATCGAATTCAGCAATATTTTTACCTTTATATCCCCTTTTCCTTTATGTGATATAAACAAAATATCATCGAATTAGGCAATATTTTGCTGTTTTTCCACGTTTTTGTGAATTTTCAGTTTATTGCTATTAATTCATTAAATATACGATAAAAATTATGCAAACACATAATTGATCAGAAAATAACCTTAAATACTTCATTTTCAATCATCTATTTGTTTCTCGTTAAAATACTGAGTAAGATATTGGAAAGGGGAGAAGTTCTGTTTTTATTGCGTATATCGACGTTTCAGCCGGATTAGAGCGGTTTTACGTGTACATCTTCCATCGGTAATATAGACGGAAAATCAGGAACATTTTAGTTAATTCTAATGAAAACACATTGATTTTTATCATTTGTATTTGAAACAACATTGTCATATGTCTTTTCTTGGACCTAAATAATACGAAACCTCGCTCTATGATTTGAAGTCAAAATTCTCAAATATGGTAATATAGTGACTTTTTTCACGTTATTCATGTAGTGTGATTTTACGTTTATATATTCGTTTTTACCAATATTTCGATACTACTATATGTTTTCTCACGATATGTGATTTGGCCTTCAAATCTCAGAAATTCGTAAATTTTGCATCTTTAAGCAAGTTTTCTTGCATTTTGTTTTGTACTAAAAATCATCGAATTTAGCAATATTTTGACCTTTATCATCCCCTTTTCCTTTATGTGATTTAAACAAAATATCATCGAATTAGACCGTTTTTCCACGTTTTTGTTTATTTTCAGTTTATTGTTATTAATTCATTAAATATACGATAAAAAATATGCAAACACATAATTGATCAGAAAATAACTTTAAATACTTCATTTTCAATCATCTATTTGTTTCTCGTTAAAATACTGAGTAAGATATTGAAAAGGGGAGAAGTTCTGTTTTTATTGCATATATCGACGTTTCAGCCGGATTAGAACGGTTTTACGTGTACATCTTCCATCGGTAATATAAACCAAAAATCAGGAACATTTTAGTAAATTTTAATAAAAACACATTGATTTTTATCATTTGTATTGGTAGCAACATCTTTATACGTCTTTTCTAGGGTCTAAAAAATACGAAACGTCGCTCTATGATTCAAAGTTAAAATCCTCAAATTTGGTATAATAATGACTTTTTTCACGTTTTTCATGTAGTTTGATATTACGTAAATATATTCATTTTTACCAATATTTCGATACTATTTCATGTAGTATCACGATATGTGATTTGGCCTTTAAATTTCAGATTTTCGCATAATATTGCATTTTAAGCAAGTTTTCTTGCATTTTGTTTCGTACTAAAAATCATCGAATTCAGCAATATTTTGACGTTTATCATCATCTTTTCCTTTATGTGATTTAAGCAAAATATCATCGAATTAGGCAATATTTTGCTGTTTTTGCACGTTTTTGTGAATTTTCAGTTTATTGCTATTAATTCATTAAATATACGATAAAAATGATGCAAACACATAATTGATTAGAAATTAACCTTAAACACTTCATTTTCAATCAACTATTTGTTTCTCGTTAAAATACTGAGTAAGATATTGGAAACGGGAGAAGTTCTGTTTTTATTGCATATATCGACGTTTCATCCAGATTAGAGCGGTTTTACGTGTACATCTTCCATCGGTAATATAAACGAAAAATCAGGAACATTTTAGTTAATTCTAATGAAAACACTTTGATTTTTATCATTTGTATTTGAAACGACATTGTCATATGTCTTTTCTTGGATCTAAATAATACGAATCCTCGCTCTATGATTTGAAGTTAAAATCCTCATATATGGTAATATAGTGACTTTTTTCACGTTATTCATGTAGTGTGATTTTATGTATATATATATTCATTTACCAATATTTCGATACTACTTCATGTTTTCTCACGATATGTGATTTGGCCTTCAAATCTCAGAATTTCGCAAATTTTGCATTTTTAAGCAAGTTTTCTTGCATATTGTTTTGTACTAAAAATCATCGAATTTAGCAATATTTTGACCTTTATCATCCTCTTTTCCTTTATGTGATTTAAACAAAATATCATCGAATTAGGCAATATTTTGCCGTTTTTCCACGTTTTTGTGAATTTTCAGTTTATTGTTATTAATTCAATAAATATACGATAAAAAGTATGCAAACACATAATTGATCAGAAAATAAAGTTAAATACTTCTTTTTCAATCATCTATTTGTTTCTCGTTAAAATACTGAGTAAGATATTGAAAAGGGGAGAAGTTCTGTTTTTATTGCAAATATCGACGTTTCCGCCGGATAAGAACGATTTTCCGCGTAAATCTTCTATCGGTAATATAAACCGAAAATCAGGAACATTTTAGTTAATTTAAATGAAAATACATTGATTTTTATCATTTGTATTGAAAGCAACATCTTTATACATCTTTTCTAGGGTCTAAAAAATACGAAACGTCGCTCTATGATTCAAAGTTAAAATCCTCAAATTTGGTATAATAATGACTTTTTTCTCGTTTTTCATGTAGTTTGATATTACGTAAATATATTCATTTTTACCAATATTTCGATACTACTTCATGTTTTCTCACGATATGTGATTTGGCCTTCAAATCTCAGAATTTCGTAAATTTTGTATCATTAAGCAAGTTTTCTTGCATTTTGTTTCGTACTAAAAATCATTGAATTTAGCAATATTTTGACATTTATGTGATTTTAACATAATATCATCGAATTAGGTCGTTTTTCCACGTTTTTGTGAAATTTCAGTTTATTGTTATTAATTCATTATATATACGATCAAAATTATGCAAACACATAATTGATCAGAAAATAATCTTAAATACTTCATTATCAATCATTTATTTGTTTCTCGTTAAAATACTGAGTAAGATATTGTAAAGGGGAGAAGTTCTGTTTTTATTGCATATATCGACGTTTCAGCTGGATTAGAACGGTTTTCTGTGTAAATCTTCCATCGGTAATATAAACCGAAAATCAGGAACATTTTAGTTAATTTTAATGAAAACACATTGATTTTTATCATTTGTATTGGAAGCAACATCTTTATACTTCTTTTCTAGGGTCTAAAAAATACGAAACGTCGCACTACGATTCGAAGTTAAAATCCTCAAATTTGGAATAATAATGACTTTTTTCACGTTTTTCATGTAGTTTGATATTACGTAAATATATGCATTTTTTCCAATATTTCGATACTATTTCATGGAGTATCACGATATGTGATTTGGCCTTCAAATCTCAGATTTTCGCAAATTATTGCATTTTAAGCAAGTTTTCTTGCATTTTGTTTCGTACTAAAAATCATCGAATTCAGCAATATTTTGACCTTTATATCCCCTTTTCCTTTATGTGATATAAACAAAATATCATCGAATTAGGCAATATTTTGCTGTTTTTCCACGTTTTTGTGAATTTTCAGTTTATTGCTATTAATTCATTAAATATACGATAAAAATTATGCAAACACATAATTGATCAGAAAATAACCTTAAATACTTCATTTTCAATCAACTATTTGTTTCTCGTTAAAATACTGAGTAAGATATTGGAAAGGGGAGAAGTTCTGTTTTTATTGCATATATCGACGTTTTAGCCGGATGAGAACGGTTTTCCGTGTAAATCTTCCATCGGTAATATAAACCGAAAACCAGGAACATTTTAGTTAATTTTAATGAAAACACACTGATTTTTATCATATGTATTGGAAGCAACATCTTTATACGTCTTTTCTAGGGTCTAAAAAATACGAAACGTCGCTCTATGATTCGAAGTTAAAATCCTCAAATTTGGTATAATAATGACTTTTTTCACGTTTTTCATATAGTTTGATATTACGTAAATATATTCATTTTTACCAATATATCGATACTATTTCATGTAGTATCACGATATGTGATTTGGCCTTCAAATCTCAGATTTTTGCATAATATTGCATTTTAAGAAAGTTTTCTTGCATTTTGTTTCGTACTAAAAATCATCGAATTCAGCAATATTTTGACGTTTATCATCTCCTTTTTCTTTATGTGATATAAACAAAATATCATCGAATTAGGCAATATTTCGCTGTTTTTCCACGTTATTGTGAATTTTCATTTTATTGCTATTAATTCATTAAATATACGATAAAAATGATGCAAACACATAATTGATTAAAAATTAACCATAAACACTTCATTTTCAATCAACTATTTGTTTCTCGTTAAAATAGTGAGTAAGATATTGGAAAGGGGAAAAGTTCTGTTTTTATTGCGTATATCGACGTTTCAGCCGAATTAGAGCGGTTTTACGTGTATATCTTCCATCGGTAATATAGACGGAAAATCAGGAACATTTTAGTTAATTCTTTAATTCATTAAATATACGATAAAAATTATGCAAACACATAATTGATCAGAAAATAACCTTAAATACTTCATTTTCAATCAACTATTTATTTTTCGTTAAAATACTGAGTAAGATATTGAAAAGGGGAGAAGTTCTGTTTTTATTGCATATATCGACGTTTCAGCCGGATTAGAACGGATTTACGTGTACATCTTCCATCGGTAATATAAACCGAAAATCAGGAACATTTTAGTTAATTTTAATGAAAACACATTGATTTTTATCATTTGTATTGGAAGCAACATCTTTATACGTTTTTTCTAGGGTCTAAAAAATACGAAACGTCGCTCTATGATTCGAAGTTAAAATCCTCAAATATGGTATAATAATGACTTTTTTCACGTTTTTCATGTAGTGTGATATTACGTAAATATATTCATTTTTACCAATATTTAGATATTATTTCATGTAGTATCACGATATGTGATTTGGCCTTCAAATCTCAGATTTTCGCATAATATTGCATTTTAAGCAAGTTTTCTTGCATTTTGTTTCGTACTAAAAATCATCGTATTTAGCAATATTTTGACCTTTATCATCCCCTTTTCCTTTATGTGATATAAACAAAATATTATCGAATTAGGCATTATTTTGCTATTTTTCCACGTTTTTGTGAATTTTCAGTTTATTGCTATTAATTCATTATATATACGATTAAAATGATGCAAACACATAATGATTAGAAATTAACCTTAAACACTTCATTTTCAATCAACTATTTGTTTCTCGTTAAAATACTAACTAAGATATTGGAAAGGGGAGAAGTTCTGTTTTCATTGCATATATCGACGTTTCAGCCGGATTAGAGCGGTTTTACGTGTACATCTTCCATCGGTAATATAAACGGAAAATCAGGAACATTTTAGTTAATTCCAATGAAAACACATTGATTTTTATCATTTGTATTTGAAACAACATTGTCATATGTTTTTTCTTGGATCTGAATAATACGAAACCTCGCTCTATGATTTGAAGTTAAAATCCTCAAATATGGTAATATAGTGACTTTATTCACGTTATTCATGTAGTGTGATTTTACGTATATATATTCGTTTTTACCAATATTTCGATACTACTTCATGTTTTCTCACGATATGTGATTTGGCCTTCAAATCTCAGAATTTCGCAAATTTGCATTTTAAGCAAGTTTTCTTGCATTTTGTTTTGTACTAAAAATCATCGAATTTAGCAATATTTTGACCTTTATCATCCCCTTTTCCTTTATGTGATTTAAACAAAATATCATCGAATTAGGCAATATTTTGCCGTTTTTCCACGTTTTTGTGAATTTTCAGTTTATTGTTATTAATTCATTAAATATACGATAAAAATTATGCAAACACATAATTGATCAGAAAATAACCTTAAATACTTCATTTTCAATCATCTATTTGTTTCTCGTTAAAATACTGAGTAAGATATTGAAAGGGGAGAAGTTCTGTTTTTATTGCATATATCGACGTTTCAGCCGGATTAGAACGGTTTTACGTGTACATCTTCCATCGGTAATATAAACCGAAAATCAGGAACATTTTAGTTAATTTTAATGAAAATACATTGATTTTTATCATTTGTATTGGAAGCAACATCTTTATACGTCTTTTCTAGGGTCTAAAAAATACGAAACGTCGCTCTATGATTCGAAGTTAAAATCCTCAAATTTGGTATAATAATGACTTTTTCACGTTTTTCATGTAGTTTGATATTACGTAAATATATTCATTTTTACCAATATTTCGATACTGTTTCGTGTAGTATCACGATATGTGATTTGGCCTTCAAATCTCATAATTTCGCATAATATTGCATTTTAAGCAAGTTTTCTTGCATTTTGTTTCGTACTAAAAATCATCGAATTCAGCAATATTTTGACGTTTATCATCCCCTTTTCCTTTATGTGATATAAACAAAATATCATCGAATTAGGCAATATTTTGCTGTTTTTCCTCGTTTTTGTGAATTTTCAGTTTATTGCTATTAATTCATTAAATATACGATAAAAATTATGCAAACACATAATTGATTAGAAATTAACCTTAAACACTTCATTTTCAATCAACTATTTGTTTCTCGTTAAAATACTGAGTAAGATATTGGAAAGGGGAGAAGTTCTGTTTTTATTGCATATATCGACGTTTCAGCCGGATTAGAGCGGTTTTACGTGTACATCTTCCATCGGTAATATAAACCGAAAATCAGGAACATTTTAGTTAATTCTAATGAAAACACATTGATTTTTATCATTTGTATTTGAAACAACATTGTCATATGTCTTTTCTTGGATCTAAATAATACGAAACCTCGCTCTATGATTTGAAGTTAAAATCCTCAAATATGGTAATATAGTGACTTTTTTCACGTTATTCATGTAGTGTGATTTTACGTATATATATTCGTTTTTACCAATATTTCGATACTACTTCATGTTTTCTCACGATATGTGATTTGGCCTTCAAATCTCAGAATTTCGCAAATTTTGCATTTTAAGCAAGTTTTCTTGCATTTTGTTTTGTACTAAAAATCATCGAATTTAGCAATATTTTGACCTTTATCATCCCCTTTTCCTTTATGTGATTTAAACAAAATATCATCGAATTAGGCAATATTTTGCCGTTTTTCCACGTTTTTGTGAATTTTCAGTTTATTGTTATTAATTCATTAAATATACGATAAAAATTATGCAAACACATAATTGATCAGAAAATAACCTTAAATACTTCATTTTCAATCATCTATTTGTTTCTCGTTAAAATACTGAGTAAGATATTGAAAAGGGGAGAAGTTCTGTTTTTATTGCATATATCGACGTTTCAGCCGGATTAGAACGGTTTTACGTGTACATCTTCCATCGGTAATATAAACCGAAAATCAGGAACATTTTAGTTAATTTTAATGAAAACACATTGATTTTTATCATTTGTATTGGAAGCAACATCTTTATACGTCTTTTCTAGGGTCTAAAAAATACGAAACGTCGCTCTATGATTCGAAGTTAAAATCCTCAAATTTGGTATAATAATGACTTTTTTCACGTTTTCATGTAGTGTGATATTACGTATATATATTCATTTTTACCAATATTTCGATACTATTTCATGTAGTATCACGATATGTGATTTGGCCTTCAAATCTCAGAATTTCGCATAATATTGCATTTTAAGCAAGTTTTCTTGCATTTTGTTTCGTACTAAAAATCATCGAATTCAGCAATATTTTGACGTTTATCATCCCCTTTTCCTTTATGTGATATAAACAAAATATCATCGAATTAGGCAATATTTTGCTGTTTTTCCACGTTTTTGTGAATTTTCAGTTTATTGCTATTAATTCATTAAATATACGATAAAAATTATGCAAACACATAATTGATTAGAAAATAACCTTAAATACTTCATTTTCAATCAACTATTTGTTTCTCGTTAAAATACTGAGTAAGATATTGAAAAGGGGAGAAGTTCTGTTTTTATTGCATATATCGACGTTTCAGCCGGATTAGAGCGGTTTTACGTGTACATCTTCCATCGGTAATATAAACGGAAAATCAGGAACATTTTAGTTAATTCTAATGAAAACACATTGATTTTTATCATTTGTATTGGAAACAACATTGTTATATGTCTTTTCTAGGATCTAAAAAATACGAAACCTCGCTCTATGATTTGAAGTTAAAATCCTCAAATATGGTATAATAGTGACTTTTTTCACGTTATTCATGTAGTGTGATTTTACGTATATATATTCGTTTTTACCAATATTTCGATACTACTTCATGTTTTATCACGATATGTGATTTGGCCTTCAAATCTCAGAATTTCGCAAATTTTGCATTTTAAGCAAGTTTTCTTGCATTTTGTTTTGTACTAAAAATCATCGAATTTAGCAATATTTTGACCTTTATCATCCCTTTTCCTTTATGTGATTTAAACAAAATATCATCGAATTAGGCCGTTTTTCCACGTTTTTGTGAATTTTCAGTTTATTGCTATTAATTCATTAAATATACGATAAAAATTATGCAAACACATAATTGATCAGAAAGTAACCTTAAACACTTCATTTTCAATCATCTATTTGTTTCTCGTTAAAATACTGAGTAAGATATTGAAAAGGGGAGAAGTTCTGTTTTTATTGCATATATCAACGTTTAAGCCGGATTAGAACGATTTTACGTGTACATCTTCCATCGGTAATATAAACCGAAAATCAGGAACATTTTAGTTAATTTTAATGAAAACACATTGATTTTTATCATTTGTATTGGAAGCAACATCTTTATATGTCTTTTCTAGGGTCTAAAAAATACGAAACGTCGCTCTATGATTCGAAGTTAAAATCCTCAAATATGGTAATAATGACTTTTTTCACGTTTTTCATGTAGTGTGATTTTACGTATATATATTCATTTTTACCAATATTTCGATACTATTTCATGTAGTATCACGATATGTGATTTGGCCTTCAAATCTCAGAATTTCGCAAATATTGCATTTTAAGCAAGTTTTCTTGCATTTTGTTTCGTACTAAAAATCATCGAATTTAGCAATATTTTGACGTTTATCATCCCCTTTTCCTTTATGTGATATAAACAAAATATCATCGAATTAGGCAATATTTTGCCGTTTTTCCACGTTTTTGTGAATTTTCAGTTTATTGCTATTAATTCATTAAATATACGATAAAAATTATGCAAACACATAATTGATTAGAAAATAACCTTAAACACTTCATTTTCAATCAACTATTTGTTTCTCGTTAAAATACTGAGTAAGATATTGAAAAGGGGAGAAGTTCTGTTTTTATTGCATATATCGACGTTTCAGCCGGATTAGAGCGGTTTTACGTGTACATCTTCCATCGGTAATATAAACGGAAAATCAGGAACATTTTAGTTAATTCTAATGAAAACACATTGATTTTTATCATTTGTATTTGAAACAACATTGTCATATGTCTTTTCTTGGATCTAAATAATACGAAACCTCGCTCTATGATTTGAAGTTAAAATCCTCAAATATGGTAATATAGTGACTTTTTTCACGTTATTCATGTAGTGTGATTTTACGTATATATATTCGTTTTTACCAATATTTCGATACTACTTCATGTTTTCTCACGATATGTGATTTGGCCTTCAAATCTCAGAATTTCGCAAATTTGCATTTTAAGCAAGTTTTCTTGCATTTTGTTTTGTACTAAAAATCATCGAATTTAGCAATATTTTGACCTTTATCATCCCCTTTTCCTTTATGTGATTTAAACAAAATATCATCGAATTAGGCAATATTTTGCCGTTTTTCCACGTTTTTGTGAATTTTCAGTTTATTGTTATTAATTCATTAAATATACGATAAAAATTATGCAAACACATAATTGATCAGAAAATAACCTTAAATACTTCATTTTCAATCATCTATTTGTTTCTCGTTAAAATACTGAGTAAGATATTGAAAAGGGGAGAAGTTCTGTTTTTATTGCATATATCGACGTTTCAGCCGGATTAGAACGGTTTTACGTGTACATCTCCCATCGGTAATATAAACAAAAAATCAGGAACATTTTAGTTAATTTTAATGAAAACACATTGATTTTTATCATTTGTATTGGAAGCAACATCTTTATACGTCTTTTCTAGGGTCTAAAAAATACGAAACGTCGCTCTATGATTCGAAGATAAAATCCTCAAATTTGGTATAATAATGACTTTTTTCACGTTTTTGATGTAGTTTGATATTACGCAAATATATTCATTTTTACCAATATTTCAATACTATTTCATGTAGTATCACGATATGTGATTTGGCCTTCAAATCTCAGTTTTTCGCATAATATTGCATTTTAAACAAGTTTTCTTGCATTTTGTTTTGTACTAAAAATCATCGAATTTAGCAATATTTTGACCTTTATCATCCCCTTTTCCTTTATGTGAAATAAACAAAATATCATCGAATAAGGCAATATTTTGCTGTTTTTCCACGTTTTGTGAATTTTCAGTTTATTGCTATTAATTCATTAAATATACGATAAAAATGATGCAAACACATAATTGATTAGAAATTAACCTTAAACACTTCATTTTCAATCAACTATTTGTTTCTCGTTAAAATACTGAGTAAGATATTGGAGAGGTGAGAAGTTCTGTTTTTATTGCATATATCGACGTTTCAGCCGGATTAGAGCGATTTTACGTGTACATCTTAAATCTGTAATATAAACGGAAAATCAGGAACATTTTAGTTAATTCTAATGAAAACACATTGATTTTTATCATTTGTATTTGAAACAACATTGTCATATGTCTTTTCTTGGATCTAAATAATACGAAACCTCGCTCTATGATTTGAAGTTAAAATCCTCATATACGGTAATATAGTGACTTTTATCACGTTATTTATGTAGTGTGATTTTACGTATATATATTCGTTTTTACCAATATTTCGATACTACTTCATGTTGTCTCACGATATGTGATTTGGCCTTCAAATCTCAGATTTTCGCATAATATTGCATTTTAAGCAAGTTTTTTGGCATTTTGTTTTGTACTAAAAATCATCGAATTTAGCAATATTTTGACCTTTATCATTCCCTTTTCCTTTTTGTGATTTAAACAAAATATCATCGAATTAGGCAATATTTTGCCGTTTTTCCGAGTTTTTGTGAATTTTCAGTTTATTGTTATTAATTCATTAAATATACGATAAAAGTTATGCAAACACATAATTGATCAGAAAATAACCTTAAATACTTCATTTTCAATCATCTATTTGTTTCTCGTTAAAATACTGAATAAGATATTGAAAAAGGGAGAAGTTCTGTTTTTATTGCATATATCGACGTTTCAGCCGGATTAGAACGGTTTTACGTGTACATCTTCCATCGGTAATATAAACCGAAAATCAGGAACATTTTAGTTAATTTTAATGAAAACACATTGATTTTTATCATTTGTATTGGAAGCAACATCTTTATACGTCTTTTCTAGGGTCTAAAAAATACGAAACGTCGCTCTATGATTCGAAGTTAAAATCCTCAAATTTGGTATAATAATGACTTTTTTCACGTTTTTCATGTAGTTTGATATTACGTAAATATATTCATTTTTACCAATATTTCGATACTATTTCATGTAGTATCACGATATGTGATTTGGCCTTCAAATCTCAGATTTTCGCATAATATTGCATTTTAAGCAAGTTTTCTTGCATTTTGTTTCGTACTAAAAATCATCGAATTCAGCAATATTTTGACGTTTATCATCCCCTTTTCCTTTATGTGATATAAACAAAATATCATCGAATTAGGCAATATTTTGCTGTTTTTCCACGTTTTTGTGAATTTTCAGTTTATTGCTATTAATTCATTAAATATACGATAAAAATGATGCAAACACATAATTGATTAGAAAATAACCTTAAACACTTCATTTTCAATCAACTATTTGTTTCTCGTTAAAATACTGAGTAAGATATTGGAAAAGGGGAGAAGTTCTGTTTTTATTGCATATATCGACGTTTCAGCCGGATTAGAGCGGTTTTACGTGTACATCTTCCATCGGTAATATAAACGGAAAATCAGGAACATTTTAGTTAATTCTAATGAAAACACATTGATTTTTATCATTTGTATTTGAAACAACATTGTCATATGTCTTTTCTTGGATCTAAATAATACGAAACCTCGCTCTATGATTTGAAGTTAAAATCCTCAAATATGGTAATATAGTGACTTTTTTCACGTTATTCATGTAGTGTGATTTTACGTATATATATTCGTTTTTACCAATATTTCGATACTACTTCATGTTTTCTCACGATATGTGATTTGGCCTTCAAATCTCAGAATTTCGCAAATTTTGCATTTTAAGCAAGTTTTCTTGCATTTTGTTTTGTACTAAAAATCATCGAATTTAGCAATATTTTGACCTTTATCATCCCCTTTTCCTTTATGTGATTTAAACAAAATATCATCGAATTAGGCAATATTTTGCCGTTTTTCCACGTTTTTGTGAATTTTCAGTTTATTGTTATTAATTCATTAAATATACGATAAAAATTATGCAAACACATAATTGATCAGAAAATAACCTTAAATACTTCATTTTCAATCATCTATTTGTTTCTCGTTAAAATACTGAGTAAGATATTGAAAAGGGGAGAAGTTCTGTTTTTATTGCATATATCGACGTTTCAGCCGGATTAGAACGGTTTTACGTGTACATCTTCCATCGGTAATATAAACCGAAAATCAGGAACATTTTAGTTAATTTTAATGAAAACACATTGATTTTTATCATTTGTATTGGAAGCAACATCTTTATACGTCTTTTCTAGGGTCTAAAAAATACGAAACGTCGCTCTATGATTCGAAGTTAAAATCCTCAAATTTGGTATAATAATGACTTTTTTCACGTTTTTCATGTAGTTTGATATTACGTAAATATATTCATTTTTACCAATATTTCGATACTATTTCATGTAGTATCACGATATGTGATTTGGCCTTCAAATCTCAGAATTTCGCATAATATTGCATTTTAAGCAAGTTTTCTTGCATTTTGTTTCGTACTAAAAATCATCGAATTCAGCAATATTTTGACGTTTATCATCCCCTTTTCCTTTATGTGATATAAACAAAATATCATCGAATTAGGCAATATTTTGCTGTTTTTCCACGTTTTTGTGAATTTTCAGTTTATTGCTATTAATTCATTAAATATACGATAAAAATGATGCAAACACATAATTGATTAGAAATTAACCTTAAACACTTCATTTTCAATCAACTATTTGTTTCTCGTTAAAATACTGAGTAAGATATTGAAAAGGGGAGAAGTTCTGTTTTTATTGCATATATCGACGTTTCAGCCGGATTAGAGCGGTTTTACGTGTACATCTTCCATCGGTAATATAAACGGAAAATCAGGAACATTTTAGTTAATTCTAATGAAAACACATTGATTTTTATCATTTGTATTTGAAACAACATTGTCATATGTCTTTTCTTGGATCTAAATAATACGAAACCTCGCTCTATGATTTGAAGTTAAAATCCTCAAATATGGTAATATAGTGACTTTTTTCACGTTATTCATGTAGTGTGATTTTACGTATATATATTCGTTTTTACCAATATTTCGATACTACTTCATGTTTTCTCACGATATGTGATTTGGCCTTCAAATCTCAGAATTTCGCAAATTTTGCATTTTAAGCAAGTTTTCTTGCATTTTGTTTTGTACTAAAAATCATCGAATTTAGCAATATTTTGACCTTTATCATCCCTTTTCCTTTATGTGATTTAAACAAAATATCATCGAATTAGGCAATATTTTGCCGTTTTTCCACGTTTTTGTGAATTTTCAGTTTATTGTTATTAATTCATTAAATATACGATAAAAATTATGCAAACACATAATTGATCAGAAAATAACCTTAAATACTTCATTTTCAATCATCTATTTGTTTCTCGTTAAAATACTGAGTAAGATATTGAAAAGGGGAGAAGTTCTGTTTTTATTGCATATATCGACGTTTCAGCCGGATTAGAACGGTTTTACGTGTACATCTTCCATCGGTAATATAAACCGAAAATCAGGAACATTTTAGTTAATTTTAATGAAAACACATTGATTTTTATCATTTGTATTGGAAGCAACATCTTTATACGTCTTTTCTAGGGTCTAAAAAATACGAAACGTCGCTCTATGATTCGAAGTTAAAATCCTCAAATTTGGTATAATAATGACTTTTTTCACGTTTTTCATGTAGTTTGATATTACGTAAATATATTCATTTTTACCAATATTTCGATACTATTTCATGTAGTATCACGATATGTGATTTGGCCTTCAAATCTCAGAATTTCGCATAATATTGCATTTTAAGCAAGTTTTCTTGCATTTTGTTTCGTACTAAAAATCATCGAATTCAGCAATATTTTGACGTTTATCATCCCCTTTTCCTTTATGTGATATAAACAAAATATCATCGAATTAGGCAATATTTTGCTGTTTTTCCACGTTTTTGTGAATTTTCAGTTTATTGCTATTAATTCATTAAATATACGATAAAAATGATGCAAACACATAATTGATTAGAAATTAACCTTAAACACTTCATTTTCAATCAACTATTTGTTTCTCGTTAAAATACTGAGTAAGATATTGGAAAGGGGAGAAGTTCTGTTTTTATTGCATATATCGACGTTTCAGCCGGATTAGAGCGGTTTTACGTGTACATCTTCCATCGGTAATATAAACGGAAAATCAGGAACATTTTAGTTAATTCTAATGAAAACACATTGATTTTTATCATTTGTATTTGAAACAACATTGTCATATGTCTTTTCTTGGATCTAAATAATACGAAACCTCGCTCTATGATTTGAAGTTAAAATCCTCAAATATGGTAATATAGTGACTTTTTTCACGTTATTCATGTAGTGTGATTTTACGTATATATATTCGTTTTTACCAATATTTCGATACTACTTCATGTTTTCTCACGATATGTGATTTGGCCTTCAAATCTCAGAATTTCGCAAATTTTGCATTTTAAGCAAGTTTTCTTGCATTTTGTTTTGTACTAAAAATCATCGAATTTAGCAATATTTTGACCTTTATCATCCCTTTTCCTTTATGTGATTTAAACAAAATATCATCGAATTAGGCAATATTTTGCCGTTTTTCCACGTTTTTGTGAATTTTCAGTTTATTGTTATTAATTCATTAAATATACGATAAAAATTATGCAAACACATAATTGATCAGAAAATAACCTTAAATACTTCATTTTCAATCATCTATTTGTTTCTCGTTAAAATACTGAGTAAGATATTGAAAAGGGGAGAAGTTCTGTTTTTATTGCATATATCGACGTTTCAGCCGGATTAGAACGGTTTTACGTGTACATCTTCCATCGGTAATATAAACCGAAAATCAGGAACATTTTAGTTAATTTTAATGAAAACACATTGATTTTTATCATTTGTATTTGAAACAACATTGTTATACGTCTTTTCTAGGGTCTAAAAAATACGAAACCTCGCTCTATGATTTGAAGTTAAAATCCTCAAATATGGTATAATAATGACTTTTTTCACGTTTTTCATGTAGTTTGATATTACGTAAATATATTCATTTTTACCAATATTTCGATACTATTTCATGTAGTATCACGATATGTGATTTGGCCTTCAAATCTCAGAATTTCGCAAATATTGCATTTTAAGCAAGTTTTCTTGCATTTTGTTTTGTACTAAAAATCATCGAATTTAGCAATATTTTGACGTTTATCATCCCCTTTTCCTTTATGTGATTTAAACAAAATATCATCGAATTAGGCAATATTTTGCTGTTTTTCCACGTTTTTGTGAATTTTCAGTTTATTGTTATTAATTCATTAAATATACGATAAAAATTATGCAAACACATAATTGATTAGAAAATAACCTTAAATACTTCATTTTCAATCAACTATTTGTTTCTCGTTAAAATACTGAGTAAGATATTGAAAAGGGGAGAAGTTCTGTTTTTATTGCATATATCGACGTTTCAGCCGGATTAGAGCGGTTTTACGTGTACATCTTCCATCGGTAATATAAACCGAAAATCAGGAACATTTTAGTTAATTCAAATGAAAACACATTGATTTTTATCATTTGTATTGGAAACAACATTGTCATATGTCTTTTCTTGGATCTAAAAAATACGAAACCTCGCTCTATGATTTGAAGTTAAAATCCTAAAATATGGTAATATAGTGATTTTTTTCACGTTATTCATGTAGTGTGATTTTACGTATATATATTCGTTTTACCAATATTTCGATACTACTTCATGTTTTCTCACGATATGTGATTTGGCCTTCTAATCTCAGAATTTCGCAAATATTGCATTTTAAGCAAGTTTTCTTGCATTTTGTTTTGTACTAAAAATCATCGAATTTAGCAATATTTTGACCTCTATCATCCCTTTTTCCTTTATGTGATTTAAACAAAATATCATCGAATTAGGCAATATTTTGCCGTTTTTCCACGTTTTTGTGAATTTTCAGTTTATTGTTATTATTTCATTAATATACGATAAAAATTATACAAACTCATAATTGATCAGAAAATAACCTTAAATACTTCATTTTCAATCATCTATTTGTTTCTCGTTAAAATACTGAGTAAGATATTGAAAAGGGGAGAAGTTCTCTTTTTATTGCATATATCGACGTTTCAGCCGGATTTGAACGGTTTTACGTGTGCATCTTCCATCGGTATTATAAACCGAAAATCAGGAACATTTTAGTTAATTTTAATGAAAACACATTGATTTTTATCATTTGTATTGGAAGCAACATCTTTATACGTCTTTTCTAGGGTCTAAAAAATACGAAACGTCGCTCTATGATTCGAAGTTAAAATTCTCAAATTTGGTATAATTATGACTTTTTTCACGTAGTTTGATATTACGTAAATATATTAATTTTACCAATATTTCGATACTATTTCATGTAGTATCACGATATGTGATTTGGCTTTCAAATCTCAGATTTTCGCATAATATTGCATTTTAAGCAAGTTTTCTTGCATTTTGTTTCGAACTAAAAATCATCGAATTCAGCAATATTTTGACGTTTATCATCCCTTTTCCTTTATGTGATATAAACAAAATATCATCGAATTATGCAATATTTTGCTGTTTTTCCACGTTTTTGTGAATTTTCAATTTATTGCTTTTAATTCAATAAATATACGATTAAAATGATGCAAACACATAATTGATTAGAAAATAACCTTAAATACTTCATTTTCAATCAACTATTTGTTTCTCGTTAAAATACTGAGTAAGATATTGAAAAGGGAAGAAGTTCTGTTTTTATTGCATATATCGACGTTTCAGCCGGATTAGAGCGGTTTTACGTGTACATCTTCCATCGGTAATATAAACGGAAAATCAGGAACATTTTAGTTAATTTTAATGAAAACACATTGATTTTTATCATTTGTATTGGAAACAACATTGTCATATGTCTTTTCTTGGATCTAAAAAATACGAAACCTCGCTCTATGATTTGAAGTTAAAATCCTCAAATATGGTATATAGTGACTTTTTTCACGTTATTCATGTAGTGTGATATTACGTATATATATTCGTTTTTACCAATATTTCGATACTACTTCATGTTTTCTCACGATATGTGATTTGGCCTTCAAATCTCAGAATTTCGCAAATTTTGCATTTTAAGCAAGTTTTCTTGCATTTTGTTTCGTACTAAAAATCATCGAATTTAGCAATATTTTGACCTTTATCATCCCTTTTCCTTTATGTGATATAAACAAAATATCATCGAATTAGGCAATATTTTGCCGTTTTTCCACGTTTTTGTGAATTTTCAGTTTATTGTTATTAATTCATTAAATATACGATAAAAATTATGCAAACACATAATTGATCAGAAAATAACCTTAAATACTTCATTTTCAATCATCTATTTGTTTCTCGTTAAAATACTGAGTAAGATATTGAAAAGGGGAGAAGTTCTGTTTTTATTGCATATATCGACGTTTCAGCCGGATTAGAACGGTTTTACGTGTACATCTTCCATCGGTAATATAAACCGAAAATCAGGAACATTTTAGTTAATTTAATGAAAACACATTGATTTTTATCATTTGTATTGGAAGCAACATCTTTATACGTCTTTTCTAGGGTCTAAAAAATACGAAACGTCGCTCTATGATTCGAAGTTAAAATCCTCAAATTTGGTATAATAATGACTTTTTTCACGTTTTTCATGTAGTTTGATATTACGTAAATATATTCATTTTTACCAATATTTCGATACTATTTCATGTAGTATCACGATATGTGATTTGGCCTTCAAATCTCAGAATTTCGCATAATATTGCATTTTAAGCAAGTTTTCTTGCATTTTGTTTCGTACTAAAAATCATCGAATTCAGCAATATTTTGACGTTTATCATCCCCTTTTCCTTTATGTGATATAAACAAAATATCATCGAATTAGGCAATATTTTGCTGTTTTTCCACGTTTTTGTGAATTTTCAGTTTATTGCTATTAATTCATTAAATATACGATAAAAATGATGCAAACACATAATTGATTAGAAAATAACCTTAAACACTTCATTTTCAATCAACTATTTGTTTCTCGTTAAAATACTGAGTAAGATATTGAAAAGGGGAGAAGTTCTGTTTTTATTGCATATATCGACGTTTCAGCCGGATTAGAGCGGTTTTACGTGTACATCTTCCATCGGTAATATAAACGGAAAATCAGGAACATTTTAGTTAATTCTAATGAAAACACATTGATTTTTATCATTTGTATTTGAAACAACATTGTCATATGTCTTTTCTTGGATCTAAAAAATACGAAACCTCGCTCTATGATTTGAAGTTAAAATCCTCAAATATGGTAATATAGTGACTTTTTTCACGTTATTCATGTAGTGTGATTTACGTAAATATATTCGTTTTTACCAATATTTCGATACTACTTCATGTTTCTCACGATATGTGATTTGGCCTTCAAATCTCAGAATTTCGCAAATTTTGCATTTTAAGCAAGTTTTCTTGCATTTTGTTTTGTACTAAAAATCATCGAATTTAGCAATATTTTGACCTTTATCATCCCCTTTTCCTTTATGTGATTTAAACAAAATATCATCGAATTAGGCAATATTTTGCCGTTTTTCCACGTTTTTGTGAATTTTCAGTTTATTGTTATTAATTCATTAAATATACGATAAAAATTATGCAAACACATAATTGATCAGAAAATAACCTTAAATACTTCATTTTCAATCATCTATTTGTTTCTCGTTAAAATACTGAGTAAGATATTGAAAAGGGGAGAAGTTCTGTTTTTATTGCATATATCGACGTTTCAGCCGGATTAGAGCGGTTTTACGTGTACATCTTCCATCGGTAATATAAACCGAAAATCAGGAACATTTTAGTTAATTTTAATGAAAACACATTGATTTTTATCATTTGTATTGGAAACAACATTTTATACGTCTTTTCTAGGGTCTAAAAATACGAAACGTCGCTCTATGATTTGAAGTTAAAATCCTCAAATTTGGTATAATAATGACTTTTTTCACGTTTTTCATGTAGTTTGATATTACGTAAATATATTCATTTCTACCAATATTTCGATACTATTTCATGTAGTATCACGATATGTGATTTGGCCTTCAAATCTCAGAATTTCGCATAATATTGCATTTTAAGCAAGTTTTCTTGCATTTTGTTTTGTACTAAAAATCATCGAATTCAGCAATATTTTGACGTTTATCATCCCCTTTTCCTTTATGTGATATAAACAAAATATCATCGAATTAGGCAATATTTTGCTGTTTTTCCACGTTTTTGTGAATTTTCAGTTTATTGCTATTAATTCATTAAATATACGATAAAAATGATGCAAACACATAATTGATTAGAAAATAACCTTAAATACTTCATTTTCAATCAACTATTTGTTTCTCGTTAAAATACTGAGTAAGATATTGAAAAGGGGAGAAGTTCTGTTTTTATTGCATATATCGACGTTTCAGCCGGATTAGAGCGGTTTTACGTGTACATCTTCCATCGGTAATATAAACGGAAAATCAGGAACATTTTAGTTAATTCTAATGAAAACACATTGATTTTTATCATTTGTATTTGAAACAACATTGTCATATGTCTTTTCTTGGATCTAAATAATACGAAACCTCGCTCTATGATTTGAAGTTAAAATCCTCAAATATGGTATATAGTGACTTTTTTCACGTTATTCATGTAGTGTGATTTTACGTATATATATTCGTTTTTACCAATATTTCGATACTACTTCATGTTTTCTCACGATATGTGATTTGGCCTTCAAATCTCAGAATTTCGCAAATTTTGCATTTTAAGCAAGTTTTCTTGCATTTTGTTTTGTACTAAAAATCATCGAATTTAGCAATATTTTGACCTTTATCATCCCCTTTTCCTTTATGTGATTTAAACAAAATATCATCGAATTAGGCAATATTTTGCCGTTTTTCCACGTTTTTGTGAATTTTCAGTTTATTGTTATTAATTCATTAAATATACGATAAAAATTATGCAAACACATAATTGATCAGAAAATAACCTTAAATACTTCATTTTCAATCATCTATTTGTTTCTCGTTAAAATACTGAGTAAGATATTGAAAAGAGAAGTTCTGTTTTTATTGCATATATCGACGTTTCAGCCGGATTAGAACGGTTTTACGTGTACATCTTCCATCGGTAATATAAACCGAAAATCAGGAACATTTTAGTTAATTTTAATGAAAACACATTGATTTTTATCATTTGTATTGGAAGCAACATCTTTATACGTCTTTTCTAGGGTCTAAAAAATACGAAACGTCGCTCTATGATTCGAAGTTAAAATCCTCAAATTTGGTATAATAATGACTTTTTTCACGTTTTTCATGTATATATTACGTATATATATTCACTTTTACCAATATTTCGATACTATTTCATGTAGTATCACGATATGTGATTTGGCCTTCAAATCTCAGAATTTCGCATAATATTGCATTTTAAGCAAGTTTTCTTGCATTTTGTTTCGTACTAAAAATCATCGAATTCAGCAATATTTTGACGTTTATCATCCCCTTTTCCTTTATGTGATATTTAAACAAAATATCATCGAATTAGGCAATATTTTGCTGTTTTTCCACGTTTTTGTGAATTTTCAGTTTATTGCTATTAATTCATTAAATATACGATAAAAATGATGCAAACACATAATTGATTAGAAAATAACCTTAAATACTTCATTTTCAATCATCTATTTGTTTCTCGTTAAAATACTGAGTAAGATATTGAAAAGGGGAGAAGTTCTGTTTTTATTGCATATATCGACGTTTCAGCCGGATTAGAGCGGTTTTACGTGTACATCTTCCATCGGTAATATAAACGGAAAATCAGGAACATTTTAGTTAATTCTAATGAAAACACATTGATTTTTATCATTTGTATTTGAAACAACATTGTCATATGTCTTTTCTAGGATCTAAAAAATACGAAACCTCGCTCTATGATTTGAAGTTAAAATCCTCAAATATGGTAATATAGTGACTTTTTTCACGTTTTTCATGTAGTGTGATTTTACGTAAATATATTCGTTTTTACCAATATTTCGATACTACTTCATGTTTTCTCACGATATGTGATTTGGCCTTCAAATCTCAGAATTTCGCAAATTTGCATTTTAAGCAAGTTTTCTTGCATTTTGTTTTGTACTAAAAATCATCGAATTTAGCAATATTTTGACCTTTATCATCCCCTTTTCCTTTATGTGATATAAACAAAATATCATCGAATTAGGCAATATTTTGCCGTTTTTCCACGTTTTTGTGAATTTTCAGTTTATTGTTATTAATTCATTACATATACGATAAAAATTATGCAAACACATAATTGATCAGAAAATAACCTTAAATACTTCATTTTCAATCATTTATTTGTTTCTCGTTAAAATACTGAGTAAGATATTGAAAAGGGGAGAAGTTCTGTTTTTATTGCACGTTTCAGCCGGATTAGAACGGTTTTACGTGTACATCTTCCATCGGTAATATAAACCGAAAATCAGGAACATTTTAGTTAATTTTAATGAAAACACATTGATTTTTATCATTTGTATTGGAAGCAACATCTTTATATGTCTTTTCTAGGGTCTAAAAAATACGAAACCTCGCTCTATGATTTGAAGTTAAAATCCTCAAATATGGTATATATAATGACTTTTTTCACGTTTTTCATGTAGTGTGATATTACGTAAATATATTCATTTTTACCAATATTTCGATACTATTTCATGTAGTATCACGATATGTGATTTGGCCTTCAAATCTCAGATTTTCGCATAATATTGCATGTTAAGCAAGTTTTCTTGCATTTTGTTTCGTACTAAAAATCATCGAATTTAGCAATATTTTGACCTTTATCATCCCCTTTTCCTTTATGTGATATAAACAAAATATCATCGAATTAGGCAATATTTTGCCGTTTTTCCACGTTTTTGTGAATTTTCAGTTTATTGTTATTAATTCATTAAATATACGATAAAAATTATGCAAACACATAATTGATCAGAAAATAACCTTAAATACTTCATTTTCAATCATCTATTTGTTTCTCGTTAAAATACTGAGTAAGATATTGAAAAGGGGAGAAGTTCTGTTTTTATTGCATATATCGACGTTTCAGCCGGATTAGAGCGGTTTTACGTGTACATCTTCCATCGGTAATATAAACGGAAAATCAGGAACATTTTAGTTAATTCTAATGAAAACACATTGATTTTTATCATTTGTATTGGAAACAACATTGTCATATGTCTTTTCTTGGATCTAAATAATACGAAACCTCGCTCTATGATTTGAAGTTAAAATCCTCAAATATGGTAATATAGTGACTTTTTTCACGTTATTCATGTAGTGTGATTTTACGTATATATATTCGTTTTTACCAATATTTCGATACTACTTCATGTTTTCTCACGATATGTGATTTGGCCTTCAAATCTCAGAATTTCGCAAATTTTGCATTTTAAGCAAGTTTTCTTGCATTTTGTTTTGTACTAAAAATCATCGAATTTAGCAATATTTTGACCTTTATCATCCCCTTTTCCTTTATGTGACTTAAACAAAATATCATCGAATTAGGCAATATTTTGCCGTTTTTCCACGTTTTTGTGAATTTTCAGTTTATTGTTATTAATTCATTAAATATACGATAAAAATTATGCAAACACATAATTGATCAGAAAATAACCTTAAATACTTCATTTTCAATCATCTATTTGTTTCTCGTTAAAATACTGAGTAAGATATTGAAAAGGGGAGAAGTTCTGTTTTTATTGCATATATCGACGTTTCAGCCGGATTAGAGCGGTTTTACGTGTACATCTTCCATCGGTAATATAAACCGAAAATCAGGAACATTTTAGTTAATTCTAATGAAAACACATTGATTTTTATCATTTGTATTGGAAACAAGATTGTCATACGTCTTTTCTTGGATCTAAATAATACGAAACCTCGCTCTATGATTTGAAGTTAAAATCCTCAAATATGGTAAAATAGTGACTTTTTTCACGTTTTTCATGTAGTTTAATATTACGTAAATTTATTCATTTTTACCAATATTTCGATACTATTTCATGTAGTATCACGATATGTGATTTGGCCTTCAAATCTCAGAATTTCGCATAATATTGCATTTTAAGCAAGTTTTCTTGCATTTTGTTTCGTACGAAAAATCATAGAATTTAGCAATATTTTGACGTTTATCATCCCCTTTTCCTTTATGTGATTTAAACAAAAATATCATCGAATTAGGCAATATTTTGCCGTTTTTCCACGTTTTTGTGAATTTTCAGTTTATTGTTATTAATTCATTAAATATACTATAAAAATGATGCAAACACATAATTGATTAGATAATAACCTTAAATACTTCATTTTCAATCATCTATTTGTTTCTCGTTAAAATACTGAGTAAGATATTGAAAAGGGGAGAAGTTCTGTTTTTATTGCATATATCGACGTTTCAGCCGGATTAGAGCGGTTTTACGTATACATCTTCCATTGGTAATATAAACGGAAAATCAAGAACATTTTAGTTAATTCTAATGAAAACACATTGATTTTTATCATTTGTATTGGAAACAACATTGTCATATGTCTTTTCTTGGATCTAAATAATACGAAACCTCGCTCTATGATTTGAAGTTAAAATCCTCAAATATGGTATATATAGTGACTTTTTTCACGTTTTTCATGTAGTGTGATATTACGTAAATATATTCATTTTTACCAATATTTCGATACTACTTCATGTAGTCTCACGATATGTGATTTGGCCTTCAAATCTCAGAATTTCGCATAATTTTGCATTTTAAGCAAGTTTTCTTGCATTTTGTTTCGTACTAAAAATCATCGAATTTAGCAATATTTTGACGTTTATCATCCCCTTTTCCTTTATGTGATTTAAACAAAATATCATCGAATTAGGCAATATTTTGCCGTTTTTCCACGTTTTTGTGAATTTTCAGTTTATTGTTATTAATTCATTAAATATACGATAAAAATTATGCAAACACATAATTGATCAGAAAATAACCTTAAATACTTCATTTTCAATCATGTATTTGTTTCTCGTTAAAATACTGAGTAAGATATTGAAAACGGGAGAAGTTCTGTTTTTATTGCATATATCGACGTTTCAGCCGGATTAGAGCGGTTTTACGTGTACATCTTCCATGGTTAATATAAACGGAAAATCAGGAACATTTTAGTTAATTCTAATGAAAACACATTGATTTTTATCATTTGTATTGGAAACAACATTGTCATATGTCTTTTCTTGGATCTAAATAATACGAAACCTCGCTCTATGATTTGAAGTTAAAATCCTCAAATATGGTAAAATAGTGACTTTTTCACGTTTTTCATGTAGTTTGATATTACGTAAATATATTCATTTTTACCAATATTTCGATACTATTTCATGTAGTATCACGATATGTGATTTGGCCTTCAAATCTCAGAATTTCGCATAATATTGCATTTTAAGCAAGTTTTCTTGCATTTTGTTTCGTACTAAAAATCATCGAATTTAGCAATATTTTGACGTTTATCATCCCCTTTTCCTTTATGTGATTTAAACAAAATATCATCGAATTAGGCAATATTTTGCCGTTTTTCCACGTTTTTGTGAATTTTCAGTTTATTGGTATTAATTCATTAAATATACGATAAAAATGATGCAAACACATAATTGATTAGAAAATAACCTTAAATACTTCATTTTCAATCAACTATTTGTTTCTCGTTAAAATACTGAGTAAGATATTGAAAAGGGGAGAAGTTCTGTTTTTATTGCATATATCGACGTTTCAGCCGGATTAGAGCGGTTTTCGTGTACATCTTCCATCGGTAATATAAACGGAAAATCAGGAACATTTTAGTTAATTCTAATGAAAACACATTGATTTTTATCATTTTTCTTGGAAACAACATTGTCATATGTCTTTTCTTGGATCTGAATAATACGAAACCTCGCTCTATGATTTGAAGGTAAAATCCTCAAATATGGTAAAATAGTGACTTTTTTCACGTTTTTCATGTAGTGTGATATTACGTAAATATATTCATTTTTACCAATATTTCGATACTATTTCATGTAGTATCACGATATGTGATTTGGCCTTCAAATCTCAGAATTTCGCATAAAATTGCATTTTAAGCAAGTTTTCTTGCATTTTGTTTCGTACAGAAAATCATCGAATTTAGCAATATTTTGACGATTATCATCCCCTTTTCCTTCATGTGATTTAAACAAAATATCATCGAATTAGGCAATATTTTGCCGTTTTTCCACGTTTTTGTGAATTTTCAGTTTATGGGTATTAATTCATTATATATACGATAAAAATGATGCAAACACATAATTGATTAGAAAATAACGTTAAATACTTCATTTTCAATCATCTATTTGTTTCTCGTTAAAATACTGAGTAAGATATTGAAAAGGGGAGAAGTTCTGCTTTTATTGCATATATCGACGTTTCAGCCGGATTAGAGCGGTTTTACGTGTACATCTTCCATCGGTAATATAAACGGAAAATCAGGAACATTTTAGTTAATTCTAATGAAAACACATTGATTTTTATCATTTGTATTGGAAACAACATTGTCATATGTCTTTTCTTGGATCTAAATAAAACGAAACCTAGCTCTATGATTTAAAGTTAAAATCCTCAAATATCGTAAAATAGTGACTTTTTTCACGTTTTTCATGTAGTTTAATACTACGTAAATATATTCATTTTTACCAATATTTCGATTCTATTTCATGTAGTATCACGATATGTGATTTGGCCTTCAAATCTCAGAATTTCGCATAATATTGCATTTTAAGCAAGTTTTCTTGCATTTTGTTTCGTACAAAAAATCATCGAATTTAGCAATATTTTGACGTTTATCATCCCCTTTTCCTTTATTTGATTTAAACAAAATATCATCGAATTACGCAATATTTTGCCGTTTTTCCACGTTTTTGTGAATTTTCAGTCTATGGGTAATAATTCATTATATATACGATAAAAATGACGAAAACACATAATTGATTAGAAAATAACCTTAAATACTTCATTTTCAATCATCTATTTGTTTCTCGTTAAAATACTGAGTAAGATATTGAAAAGGGGAGAAGTTCTGTTTTTATTGCATATATCGACGTTTCAGCCGGATTAGAGCTGTTTTACGTGTACATCTTCCATCGGTAATATAAACGGAAAATCAGGAACATTTTAGTTAATTCTAATGAAAACACATTGATTTTTATCATTTGTATTGGAAACAACATTGTCATATGTCTTTTCTTGGATCTAAATAATACGAAACCTCGCTCTATGATTTGAAGTTAAAATCCTCAAATATGGTAATACAGAATAGTGACTTTTTTCACGTTATTCATGTAGTGTGATTTTACGTAAATATATTCATTTTTACCAATATTTCGATACTATTTCATGTAGTATCACGATATGTGATTTGGCCTTCAAATCTCAGAATTTCGCATAATATTGCATTTTAAGCAAGTTTTCTTGCATTTTGTTTCGTACGAAAAATCATCGAATTTAGCAATATTTTGACGTTTATCATCTCCTTTTCCTTTATGTGATTTAAACAAAATATCATCGAATTAGGCAATATTTTGCCGTTTTTCCACGTTTTTGTGAATTTTCAGTTTATTGTTATTAATTCATTAAATATGCGATAAAAATGATGCAAACACATAATTGATTAGAAATTAACCTTAAATACTTCATTTTCAATCAACCATTTGTTTCTCGTTAAAATACTGAGTAGGATATTGAAAAGGGGAGAAGTTCGGTTTTATTGCATATATCGACGTTTCAGCCGGATTAGAGCGGTTTTACGTGTACACTTCCATCGGTAATATAAAAGGAAAATCAGGGACATTTTAGTTAATTCTAATGAAAACACATTGTTTTATCATTTGTATTGGAAACAACATTGTCATGTCTTTTCCTGGATCTAAATAATACGAAACCTCGCTCTATGATTTGAAGTTAAAATCCTCAAATATGGTTAAATAGTGACTTTTTTCACGTTTTTCATGTAGTTTGATATTACGTAAATATATTCATTTTTACCAATATTTCGATACTATTTCATGTAGTATCACGATATGTGATTTGGCCTTCAAATCTCAGAATTTCGCATAATTTTGCATTTTAAGCAAGTTTTCTTGCATTTTGTTTCGTACAAAAAATCATCGAATTTAGCAATATTTTGACGTTTATCATCTCCTTTTTCTTTATGTGATTTAAACAAAATATCATCGAATTAGGAAATATTTTGCCGTTTTCCACGTTTTTGTGAATTTTCAGTTTATTGTTATTAATTCATTAAATATACGAAAAAAATTATGCAAACACATAATTGATTAGAAATTAACCTTAAATACTTCATTTTCAATCAACTATTTGTTTCTCGTTAAAATACTGAGTAAGATATTGAAAAGGGGAGAAGTTCGGTTTTTATTGCATATATCGACGTTTCAGCCGGATTAGAGCGGTTTTACGTGTACATCTTCCATCGGTAATATAAACGGAAAATCAGGAACATTTTAGTTAATTCTAATGAAAACACATTGATTTTTATCATTTGTATTGGAAACAACATTGTCATATGTCTTTTTCTTGGATCTAAATAATACGAAACCTCGCTCTATGATTTGAAGTTAAAATCCTCAAATATGGTAAAATAGTGACTTTTTCACGTTTTTCATGTAGTTGATTACGTAAATATATTCATTTTTACCAATATTTCGATACTATTTCATGTATATCACGATATGTGATTTGGCCTTCAAATCTCAGAATTTCGCATAATATTGCATTTTAAGCAAGTTTTCTTGCATTTTGTTTCGTACTAAAGATCATCAAATTTAGCAATATTTTGATGTTTATCATCCCCTTGTCCTTTATGTGATTTAAACAAAATATCATCGAATTAGGCAATATTTTGCCGTTTTTCCACGTTTTTGTGAATTTTCAGTCTATGGGTATTAATTCATTATATATACGATAAAAATGATGCAAACACATAATTGATTAGATAAAAACCTTAAATACTTCATTTTCAATCAACTATTTGTTTCTCGTTAAAATACTGAGTAAGATATTGAAAAGGGGAGAAGTTCGGTTTTTATTGCATATATCGACGTTTCAGCCGGATTAGAGCGGTTTTACGTGTACATCTTCCATCGGTAATATAAACGGAAAATCAGGAACATTTTAGTTAATTCTAATGAAAACACATTGATTTTTATCATTTGTATTGGAAACAACATTGTCATATGTCTTTTCTTGGATCTAAATAATACGAAACCTCGCTCTATGATTTGAAGTTAAAATCCTCAAATATGGTTAAATAGTGACTTTTTTCACGTTTTTCATGTAGTTTGATATTACGTAAATATATTCATTTTTACCAATATTTCGATACTATTTCATGTAGTATCACGATATGTGATTTGGCTTTCAAATCTCAGAATTTCGCATAATATTGCATTTTAAGCAAGTTTTCTTGCATTTTGTTTGGTACGAAAAATCATCGAATTTAGCAATATTTTGACGTTTATCATCCCCTTTTCCTCTATGAGATTTACGTAATATCAAACTACATGAAAAACGTGAAAAAATCATTATTATACCAAATTTGAGTATTTTAACTTTTAATCATAGAGCGACGTTTCGTATTTTTTAGACCCTAGAAAAGATGTATAAAGATGTTGCTTCAAATACAAATGATAAAAATCAATGTGTTTTCATTAAAATAACTAAAATGTTCCTGATTTTCGGTTTATATTACCGATGAAAGATTTACACGGAAAACCGTTCTAATCCGGCTGAAAAGTCGATATATGCAATAAAAACAGAACTTCTCCCCTTTACAATATCTTACTCAGTATTTTAACGAGAAACAAATAGATGATTGAAAATGAAGTATTTAAGGTTATTTTCTGATCAATTATGTGTTTGCATAATTTTTATCGTATATTTAATGAATTAATAACAATAAACTGAAATTTCACAAAAACGTGGAAAAACGTCCTAATTCGATGATATTCTGTTAAAATCACATAAAGGAAAAGGGTATGAAAAAGGTAAAAATATTGCTAAATTCGATGATTTTTAGTACAAAACAAAATGCAAGAAAACTTGCTTAAAGATGCAAAATTTACGAAATTCTGAGATTAGAAGGCCAAATCACATATCGTGAGAAATCATGAAGTAGTATCGAAATATTGGTAAAAACGATTATATAAACGTAAAATCACACAACATAAATAACGTGAAAAAAGTCACTATATTACCATATTTGATAATTTTAAATTCAAATCATAGAGCGAGGTTTCGTATTATTTAGATCCAAGAAAAGACATATGACAATGTAGTTTAAAATACAAATGATAAAAATCAAAGTGTTTTCATTAGAATTAGCTAAAATGTTCCTGATTTTCCGTTTATATTACCGATGATAGATGTACACGTAAAACCGCTCTAATCCGGATGAAACGTCGATATATGCAATAAAAACAGAACTTCTCCCCTTTCCAATATCTTACTAAGTATTTTAACGAGAAACAAATAGTTGATTGAAAATGAAGTGTTTAAGGTTTATTTCTAATCAATTCTGTGTTTGCATCATTTTTATCGTATATTTAATGAATTAATAGCAATAAACTGAAAATTCACAATAACGTGGAAAAACAGCAAAATATTGCCTAATTCGATGATATTTTGTTTAAATCACATAAAGGAAAAGGGGATGATAAAGGTAAAAATATTGCTGAATTCGATGATTTTTAGTACAAAACAAAATGCAAGAAAACTTGCTTAAAGATGCAAAATTTACGAAATTCTGAGATTAGAAGGCCAAATCACATATCGTGAGAAAACATTAAGTAGTATCGAAATATTGGTAAAAACGATATATATATACGTAAAATCACACTACATGAATAACGTGAAAAAAGTCACTATATTACCATAACTGAGGATTTTAACTTCAAATCATAGAGCGAGGTTTCGTATTATTTAGATCCAAGAAAAGACATATGACAATGTTGTTTTAAATACAAATGATAAAAAACAAAGTGTTTTCATTAGAATTAACTAAAATGTTCCTGATTTTCCGTTTATATTACCGATGGTAGATGTACGCGTAAAACCGCTCTAATCCGGATGAAACGTCGATATATGCAATAAAAACAGTACTTCTCCCCTTTCCAATATCTTACTCAGTATTTTAACGAGAAACAAATAGTTGATTGAAAATGAAGTGTTTAAGGTTAATTTCTAATCAATTATGTGTTTGCATCATTTTTATCGTATATTTAATGAATTAATAGCAATAAACTGAAAATTCACAAAAACGTGGAAAAACAGCAAAATATTGCCTAGTTCGATGATATTTTGTTTATATCACATAAAGAAAAAGGGGATGATAAACGTCAAAATATTGCTGAATTCGATGATTTTTAGTACGAAACAAAATGAAAGAAAACTTGCTTAAAGATGCAAAATTTACGAAATTCTGAGATTAGAAGGCCAAATCACATATCGTGAGAAAACATGAAGTAGTATCGAAATATTGGTAAAAACGATTATATAAACGTAAAATCACACTACATAAATAACGTGAGAAAAGTCACTATATTACCATATTTGATAATTTTAAATTCAAATCATAGAGCGAGGTTTCGTATTATTTAGATCCAAGAAAAGACATATGACAATGTAGTTTAAATACAAATGATAAAAATCAAAGTGTTTTCATTAGAATTAGCTAAAATGTTCCTGATTTTCCGTTTATATTACCGATGATAGATGTACACGTAAAACCGCTCTAATCCGGATGAAACGTCGATATATGCAATAAAAACAGAACTTCTCCCCTTTCCAATATCTTACTAAGTATTTTAACGAGAAACAAATAGTTGATTGAAAATGAAGTGTTTAAGGTTAATTTCTAATCAATTCTGTGTTTGCATCATTTTATCGTATATTTAATGAATTAATAGCAATAAACTGAAAATTCACAATAACGTGGAAAAACAGCAAAATATTGCCTAATTCGATGATATTTTGTTTAAATCACATAAAGGAAAAGGGGATGATAAAGGTAAAAATATTGCTGAATTCGATGATTTTAGTACAAAACAAAATGCAAGAAAACTTGCTTAAAGATGCAAAATTTACGAAATTCTGAGATTAGAAGGCCAAATCACATATCGTGAGAAAACATTAAGTAGTATCGAAATATTGGTAAAAACGATATATATATACGTAAAATCACACTACATGAATAACGTGAAAAAAGTCACTATATTACCATAACTGAGGATTTTAACTTCAAATCATAGAGCGAGGTTTCGTATTATTTAGATCCAAGAAAAGACATATGACAATGTTGTTTTAAATACAAATGATAAAAAACAAAGTGTTTTCATTAGAATTACCTAAAATGTTCCTGATTTTCCGTTTATATTACCGATGGTAGATGTACGCGTTAAACCGCTCTAATCCGGATGAAACGTCGATATATGCAATAAAAACAGTACTTCTCCCCTTTCCAATATCTTACTCAGTATTTTAACGAGAAACAAATAGATGATTGAAAATGAAGTGTTTAAGGTTAATTTCTAATCAATTATGTGTTTGCATCATTTTTATCGTATATTTAATGAATTAATAGCAATAAACTGAAAATTCACAAAAACGTGGAAAAACAGCAAAATATTGCCTAATTCGATGATATTTTGTTTATATCACATAAAGAAAAAGGGGATGATAAACGTCAAAATATTGCTGAATTCGATGATTTTTAGTACGAAACAAAATGCAAGAAAACTTGCTTAAAATGCAAAATTTGCGAAATTATGAGATTAGAAGGCCAAATCACATATCGTGAGAAAACATGAAGTAGTATCGAAATATTGGTAAAAACGATTATATAAACGTAAAATCACACTACATGAAAAACGTGAAAAAAGTCACTATATTACCATAATTGAGGATTTTAACTTCAAATCATAGAGCGAGGTTTCGTATTATTTAGATCCAAGAAAAGACATATGACAATGTTGTTTCAAATACAAATGATAAAAATCAAAGTGTTTTCATTAGAATTAACTAAAATGTTCCTGATTTTCCGTTTATATTACCGATGGAAGATGCACACGTAAAACCGCTCTAATCCGTTTGAAACGTCGATATATGCAATAAAAACAGAACTTCTCCCCTTTCCAATATTTTACTAAGTATTTTAACGAGAAACAAATAGTTGATTGAAAATGAAGTGTTTAAGGTTAGTTTCTAATCAATTATGTGTTTGCATCATTTTTATCGTATATTTAATGAATTAATAGCAATAAACTGAAAATTCACAAAAACGTAAAAACAGCAAAATATTGCCTAATTCGATGATATTTTGTTTATATCACATAAAGGAAAAGGGGATGATAAACGTCAAAATATTGCTGAATTCGATGATTTTTAGTACGAAACAAAATGCAAGAAAACTTGCTTAATGATACAAAATTTACGAAATTCTGAGATTTGAAGGCCAAATCACATATCGTGAGAAAACATGAAGTAGTATCGAAATATTGGTAAAAATGAATATATTTACGTATTATCAAACTACATGAAAAACGTGAAAAATTCATTATTATACCAAATTTGAGGATTTTAACTTTGAATCATAGAGCGACGTTTCGTATTTTTTAGACCCTAGAAAAGACGTATAAAGATGATGCTTCCAATACAAATGATAAAAATCAATGTGTTTTCATTAAAATTAACTAAAATGTTCCTGATTTTCGGTTTATATTACCGATGGAAGATTTACACGGAAAACCGTTCTAATCCGGCTGAAACGTCGATATATGCAATAAAAACAGAACTTCTCCCCTTTCCAATATCTTACTCAGTATTTTAACGAGAAACAAATAGATGATTGAAAATGAAGTATTTAAGGTTATTTTCTGATCAATTATGTGTTTGCATAATTTTTATCATATATTTAATGAATTAATAGCAATAAACTGAAAATTCACAAAAACGTGGAAAAACAGCAAAATATTGCCTAATTCGATGATATTTTGTTTATATCACATAAAGGAAAAGGGGATATAAAGGTCAAAATATTGCTGAATTCGATGATTTTTAGTACGAAACAAAATGCAAGAAAACTTGCTTAAAATGCAATATTATGCGAAAATCTGAGATTTGAAGGCCAAATCACATATCGTGATACTACATGAAATAGTATCGAAATATTGGTAAAAATGCATATATTTACGTAATATCAAACTACATGAAAAACGTGAAAAAGTCATTATTATTCCAAATATGAGGATTTTAACTTCGAATCATAGAGCGACGTTTCGTATTTTTTAGACCCTAGAAAAGACGTAAAAAGATGTTGCTTCCAATACAAATGATAAAAATCAATGTGTCTTCATTATAATTAACTAAAATGTTCCTGATTTTCGGTTTATATTACCGATGGAAGATTTACACGGAAAACCGTTCTAATCCGGCTGAAACGTCGATATATGCAATAAAAACAGAACTTCTCCCCTTTCCAATATCTTACTCAGTATTTTAACGAGAAACAAATAGATGATTGAAAATGAAGTATTTAAGGTTATTTTCTGATCAATTATGTGTGTGCATAATTTTTATCGTATATTTAATGAATTAATAACAATAAACTGAAAATTCACAAAAACGTGGAAAAACGGTCTAATTCGATGATATTTTGTTTAAATCACATAAAGGAAAAGGGGGATGATAAAGGTCAAAATATTGCTAAATTCGATGATTTTTAGTACAAAACAAAATGCAAGAAAACTTGCTTAAAGATGCAAAATTTAAGAAATTCTGAGATTTGAAGGCCAAATTACATATCGTGAGAAAACATGAAGTAGTATCGAAATATTGGTAAAAACGAATATATAAACGTAAAATCACACTACATGAATAACGTGAAAAAAGTCACTATATTACCATATTTGAGAATTTTAACTTCAAATCATAGAGCGAGGTTTCGTATTATTTAGATCCAAGAAAAGACATATGACAATGTTGTTTAAAATACAAATGATAAAAATCAATGTGTTTTCATTAGAATTAACTAAAATGTTCCTGATTTTCCGTTTATATTACCGATGGAAGATGTACACGTAAAACCGCTTTAATCCGGCTGAAACGTCGATATTTGCAATAAAAACAGAACTTCTCCCCTTTCCAATATCTTACTAAGTATTTTAACGAGAAACAAATAGATGATTGAAAATGAAGTATTTAAGGTTATTTTCTGATCAATTATGTGTTTGCATAATTTTTATCGTATATTTAATGAATTAATAGCAATAAACTGAAAATTCACAAAAACGTGGAAAAACAGCAAAATATTGCCTAATTCGATGATATTTTGTTTATATCACATAAAGGAAAAGGGGATATAAAGGTCAAAATATTGCTGAATTCGATGATTTTTAGTACGAAACAAAATGCAAGAAAACTTGCTTAAAGATGCAAAATTTACGAAATTCTGAGATTTGAAGGCCAAATCACATATCGTGAGAAAACATGAAGTAGTATCGAAATATTGGTAAAAACGAATATATATACGTAAAATCACACTACATGAATAACGTGAAAAAAGTCACTATATTACCATATTTGAGGATTTTAACTTCAAACCTCTTTATAGAGCGAGGTTTCGTATTATTTAGATCCAAGAAAAGACATATGACAATGTTGTTTAAAATACAAATGATTAAAATTAATGTGTTTTCATTAGAATTAACTAAAATGTTCCTGATTTTCGGTTTATATTACCGATGGAAGATGTACACGTAAAACCGCTCTAATCCGTTTGAAACGTCGATATATGCAATAAAAACAGAACTTCTCCCCTTTCCAATATCTTACTAAGTATTTTAACGAAAAACAAATAGTTGATTGAAAATGAAGTGTTTAAGGTTAATTTCTAATCAATTATGTGTTTGCATCATTTTTATCGTATATTTAATGAATTAATAGCAATAAACTGAAAATTCACAAAAACGTGGAAAAACAGCAAAATATTGCCTAATTCGATGATATTTTGTTTATATCACATAAAGGAAAAGGGGATGATAAAGGTCAAAATATTGCTGAATTCGATGATTTTTAGTACGAAACAAAATGCAAGAAAACTTGCTTAAAATGCAATATTATGCGAAAATCTGAGATTTGAAGGCCAAATCACATATCGTGATACTACATGAAATAGTATCGAAATATTGGGAAAAATGCATATATTTACGTAAAATCACACTACATGAAAAACGTGAAAAAGTCATTATATTACCATAATTGAGGATTTTAACTTTGAATCATAGAGCGACGTTTCGTATTTTTTAGACCCTAGAAAAGACGTATGAAAATGTTGCTTCCAATACAAATGATAAAAATCAATGTGTTTTCATTAGAATTAACTAAAATGTTCCTGATTTTCGTTTATATTACCGATGGAAGATTTACACGTAAAACCGTTCTAATCCGGCTGAAACGTCGATATATGCAATAAAAACAGAACTTCTCCCCTTGCCAATATCTTACTCAGTATTTTAACGAGAAACAAATAGTTGATTGAAAATGAAGTATTTAAGGTTATTTTCTGATCAATTATGTGTTTGCATAATTTTTATCGTATATTTAATGAATTAATAAGCAATAAACTGAAAATTCACAAAAACGTGGAAAAACAGGCCTAATTCGATGATATTTTGTTTAAATCACATAAAGGAAAAGGGGATGATAAACGTCAAAATATTGCTAAATTCGATGATTTTTAGTACAAAACAAAATGCAAGAAAACTTGCTTAAAGATGCAAAATTTACGAAATTCTGAGATTTGAAGGCCAAATCACATATCGTGAGAAAACATGAAGTAGTATCGAAATATTGGTAAAAACGAATATATTTACGTAAAATCACACTACATGAATAACGTGAAAAAAGTCACTATATTACCATATTTGAGGATTTTAACTTCAAATCATAGAGCGAGGTTTCGTATTATTTAGATCCAAGAAAAGATATATGACAATGTTGCTTCCAATACAAATGATAAAAATCAATGTGTTTTCATTAGAATTAACTAAAATGTTCCTGATTTTCGGGTTATATTACCAATAGAAAATGTACACGTAAAACCGTTCTAATCCGGCTGAAACGTCGATATATGCTATAAAAACTGAACTTCTTCCCTTTCCAATATCTTACTCAGTATTTTAACGAGAAACAAATAGTTGATTGAAAATGAAGTATTTAAGGTTATGTTTCTAATCAATTATGTGTTTGCATCAGTTTTATCGTATATTTAATGAATTAATAGCAATAAACTGAAAATTCACAAAAACGTGGAAAAACAGCAAAATATTGCCTAATTCGATGATATTTTGTTTATATCACATAAAGGAAAAGGGGATGATAAAGGTCAAAATATTGCTGAATTCGATGATTTTTAGTACGAAACAAAATGCAAGAAAACTTGCTTAAAATGCAATATTATGCGAAAATCTGAGATATGAAGGTTAAATCACATATCGTGATACTACATGAAATAGTATCGAAATATTGGTAAAAATGAATATATTTACGTAATATCAAACTACATGAAAAACGTGAAAAAAGTCATTATTATACCAAATTTGAGGATTTTAACTTCGAATCATAGAGCGACGTTTCGTATTTTTTAGACCCTAGAAAAGACGTATAAAGATGTTGCTTCCAATACAAATGATAAAAATCAATGTGTTTTCATTAAAATTAACTAAAATGTTCCTGATTTTCGGTTTATATTACCGATGGAAGATTTACACGGAAAACCGTTCTAATCCGGCTGAAACGTCGATATATGCAATAAAAACAGAACTTCTCCCCTTTCCAATATCTTACTCAGTATTTTAACGAGAAACAAATAGATGATTGAAAAGAAGTATTTAAGGTTATTTTCTGATCAATTATGTGTTTGCATAATTTTTATCGTATATTTAATGAATTAATAACAATAAACTGAAAATTGACAAAAACGTGGAAAAACGGCCTAATTCGATGATATTTTGTTTAAATCACTTATAGGAAAAAGGGATGATAAAGGTCAAAATATTGCTAAATTCGATGATTTTTAGTACAAACAAAATGCAAGAAAACTTGCTTAAAAATGCAAAATTTGCGAAATTCTGAGATTTGAAGGCCAAATCACAAATCGTGAGAAAACATGAAGTAGTATCGAAATATTGGTAAAAACGAATATATAAACGTAAAATCACACTACATGAATAATGTGAAAAAGTCACTATATTACCATATTTGAGGATTTTAACTTCAAATCATAGAGCGAGGTATTATTTAGATCCAAGAAAAGACATATGACAATGTTGTTTAAAATACAAATGATAAAAATCAATGTGTTTTCATTAGAATTAACTAAAATGTTCCTGATTTTCCGTTTATATTACCGATGGAATATGTACACGTAAAACCGCTTTAATCCGGCTGAAACGTCGATATATGCAATAAAAACAGAACTTCTCCTTTTTCCAATATCTTACTCAGTATTTTAACGAGAAACAAATAGATGATTGAAAATTAAGTATTTAAGGTTATTTTCTGATCAATTATGTGTTTGCATAATTTTTATCGTATATTTAATGAATTAATAACAATAAACTGAAAATTCACAAAACGTGGAAAAACAGCAAAATATTGCCTAATTCGATGATATTTTGTTTATATCACATAAAGGAAAAGGGGATGATAAAGGTCAAAATATTGCTGAATTCGATGATTTTTAGTACGAAACAAAATGCAAGAAAACTTGCTTAAAATGCAAAATTTACGAAATTCTGAGATTTGAAGGCCAAATCACATATCGTGAGAAAACATGAAGTAGTATCGAAATATTGGTAAAAACGATTATATAAACGTAAAATCACACTACATGAATAACGTGAAAAAAGTCACTATATTACCATATTTGAGGATTTTAACTTCAAATCATAGAGCGAGGTTTCGTATTATTTAGATCCAAGAAAAGACATATGACAATGTTGTTTAAAATACAAATGATAAAAATCAATGTGTTTTCATTAGAATTAACTAAAATGTTCCTGATTTTCGGTTTATATTACCGATCGAAGATGTACACGTAAAACCGCTCTAATCCGTTTGAAACGTCGATATATGCAATAAAAACAGAACTTCTCCCCTTTCCAATATCTTTCTAAGTATTTTAACGAGAAACAAATAGTTGATTGAAAATGATGTGTTTAAGGTTAATTTCTAATCAATTATGTGTTTGCATCATTTTTATCGCATATTTAATGAATTAATAGCAATAAACTGAAAATTCACAAAAACGTGGAAAAACAGCAAAATATTGCCTAATTCGATGATATTTTGTTTATATCACATAAAGGAAAAGGGGATATAAAGGTCAAAATATTGCTGAATTCGATGATTTTTAGTACGAAACAAAATGCAAGAAAACTTGCTTAAAATGCAATATTATGCGAAAATCTGAGATTTGAAGGCCAAATCACATATCGTGATACTACATGAAATAGTACCGAAATATTGGGTAAAAATGCATATATTTACGTAATATCAAACTACATGAAAAACGTGAAAAAGTCATTATTATTCCGAATTTGAGGATTTTAACTTTGAATCATAGAGCGACGTTTCGAATTTTTTAGATCCTAGAAAAGACGTATAAAGATGTTGCTTCCAATACAAATGATAAAAATCAATGTGTTTTCATTAAAATTAACTAAAATGTTCCTGATTTTCGGTTTATATTACCGATGGAAGATTTACACGGTAAAACCGTTCTAATCCGGCTGAAACGTCGATATATGTAATAAAAACAGAACTTCTCCCCTTTACAATATCTTACTCAGTATTTTAACGAGAAACAAATAGACGATTGAAAATGAAGTATTTAAGGTTATTTTCTGATCAATTATGTGTTTGCATAATTTTTATCGTATATTTAATGAATTAATAACAATAAACTGAAAATTCACAAAAACGTGGAAAAAAACAAAAACGGCCTAATTCGATGATATTTTGTTTAAATCACATAAAGGAAAAGGGGATGATAAAGGTCAAAATATTGCTAAATTCGATGATTTTTAGTACAAAACAAAATGCAAGAAAACTTGCTTAAAGATGCAAAAATTGCGAAATTCTGAGATTTGAAGGCCAAATCACATATCGTGAGAAAACAAGAAGTAGTATCGAAATATTGGTAGAAACGAATATATAAACGTAAAATCACACTACATGAATAACGTGAAAAAAGTCACTATATTACCATATTTGAGGATTTTAACTTTAAATCATAGAGAGAGGTTTCGTATTATTTAGATCCAAGAAAAGACATATGACAATGTTGTTTAAAATACAAATGATAAAAATTAATGTGTTTTCATTAGAATTAAGTAAAATGTTCCTGATTTTCTGTTTATATTACCGATGGAAGATGTACACGTAAAACCGCTCTAATCCGGCTGAAACGTCGATATATGCAATAAAAACAGAATTTCTTCCCTTTCCAATATCTTATTAGGTATTTTAACGAGAAACAAATAGTTGATTGAAAATGAAGTGTTTAAGGTTTGTTTCTAATCAATTATGTGTTTGCATCATTTTTATCGTATATTTAATGAATTAATAGCAATAAACTGAACATTCACAAAAACGTGGAAAAACAGCAAAATATTGCCTAATTCGATAATATTTTGTTTATATCACATAAAGGAAAAGGGGATGATAAACGTCAAAATATTGCTGAATTCGATGATTTTTAGTATGAAACAAAATGCAAGAAAACTTGCTTAATGATACAAAATTTACGAAATTCTGAGATTTGAAGGCCAAATCACATATCGTGAGAAAACATGAAGTATTATCGAAATATTGGTAAAAATGAATATATTTACGTAATATCAAACTACATGAAAAACGTGAAAAATGTCATTATTATACCAAATTTGAGGATTTTAACTTTGAATCATAGAGCGACGTTTCGTATTTTTTAGACCCTAGAAAAGACGTATAAAGATGTTGCTTCCAATACAAATGATAAAAATCAATGTGTTTTCATTAAAATTAACTAAAATGTTCCTGATTTTCGGTTTATATGACCGATGGAAGATTTACACGGAAAACCGTTCTAATCCGGCTGAAACGTCGATATATGCAATAAAAACAGAACTTCTCCCTTTTCCAATATCTTACTCAGTATTTTAACGAGAAACAAATAGATGATTGAAAAAGAAGTATTTAAGGTTATTTTCTGATCAATTATGTGTTTTCATAATTTTTATCGTATATTTAATGAATTAATAGCAATAAACTGAAAATTCACAAAAACGTGGAAAAAACAGCAAAATATTGCCTAATTCGATGATATTTTGTTTATATCACATAAAGGAAAAGGGGATATAAAGGTCAAAATATTGCTGAATTCGATGATTTTTAGTACGAAACAAAATGCAAGAAAACTTGCTTAAAATGCAATATTATGCGAAAATCTGAGATTTGAAGACCAAATCACATATCGTGATACTACATGAAATAGTATCGAAATATTGGTAAAAATGCATATATTTACGTAATATCAAACTACATGAAAAACGTGAAAAAGTCATTATTATTCCAAATATGAGGATTTTAACTTCGAATCATAGAGCGACGTTTCGTATTTTTAAGACCCTAGAAAAGACGCATAAAGATGTTGCTTCCAATACAAATGATAAAAATCAATGTGTTTTCATTAAAATTAACTAAAATGTTCCTGATTTTCGGTTTATATTACCGATGGAAGATTTACATGGAAAACCGTTCTAATCCGGCTGAAACGTCGATATATGCAATAAAAACAGAACTTCTCCCCTTTCAAATATCTTACTCAGTATTTTAACGAGAAACAAATAGATGATTGAAAATGAAGTATTTAAGGTTATTTTCTGATCAATTATGTGTTTGCATAATTTTTATCGTATATTTAATGAATTAATAACAATAAAATGAAAATTCACAATAACGTGGAAAAACAGCAAAATATTGCCTAATTCGATGATATTTTGTTTATATCACATAAAGGAAAAGGGGATGATAAACGTCAAAATATTGCTGAATTCGATGATTTTTAGTACAAAACAAAATAGAAGAAAACTTGCTTAAAATGCAAAATTTGCGAAATTATGAGATTAGAAGGCCAAATCACATATCGTGAGAAAACATGAAGTAGTATCGAAATATTGGTAAAAACGATTATATAAACGTAAAATCACACTACATGAAAAACGTGAAAAAAGTCACTATATTACCATAATTGAGGATTTTAACTTCAAATCATAGAGCGAGGTTTCATATTATTTAGATCCAAGAAAAGACATATGACAATGTCGTTTCAAACACAAATGATAAATATCAAAGTGTTTTCATTAGAATTAACTAAAATGTTCCTGATTTTCCGTTTATATTACCGATGGTAGATGAACACGTAAAACCGCTCTAATCCGTTTGAAACGTGGATATATGCAATAAAAACAGAACTTCTTCCCTTTCCAATATCTTATTAGGTATTTTAACGAGAAACAAATAGATGATTGAAAATGATGTGTTTAAGGTTATTTTCTGATCAATTATGTGTTTGCATAATTTTTATCGTATATATAATGAATTAATAGCAATAAAATGAAAATTCACAAAACGTGGAAAAACAGCAAAATATTGCCTAATTCGATGATATTTTGTTTATATCACATAAAGGAAAAGGGGATATAAAGGTCAAAATATTGCTGAATTCGATGACTTTTAGTACGAAACAAAATGCAAGAAAACTTGCTTAATGATACAAAATTTACGAAATTCTGAGATTTGAAGGCCAAATCACATATCGTGAGAAAACATGAAGTAGTATCGAAATATTGGTAAAAACAATTATATAAACGTAAAATCACACTACATGAATAACGTGAAAAAAGTCACTATATTACCATATTTGAGAATTTTAAATTCAAACCTCGCTCTATGGACCGAGGTTTCGTATTATTTAGATCCAAGAAAAGACATATGACAATGTTGTTTAAAATACAAATGATAAAAATTAATGTGTTTTCATTAGAATTAACTATAATGTTCCTGATTTTCCGTTTATATTACCGATGGAAGATGTACACGTAAAACCGCTCTAATCCGGCTGAAACGTCGATATATGCAATAAAAACAGAACTTCTCCCCTTCCCAATATCTTACTAAGTACTTTAACGAGAAACAAATAGTTGATTGAAAATGAAGTGTTTAAGGTTAGTTTCAAATCAATTATGTGTTTGCATTATTTTTATCGTATATTTAATGAATTAATAGCAATAAACTGAAAATTCACAAAAACGTGGAAAAATAACAAAATATTGCCTAATTCGATGATATTTTGTTTATATCACATAAAGGAAAAGGGGATGATAAACGTCAAAATATTGCTGAATTCGATGATTTTTAGTACAAAACAAAATAGAAGAAAACTTGCTTAAAATGCAAAAATTGCGAAATTATGAGATTAGAAGGCCAAATCACATATCGTGAGAAAACATGAAGTAGTATCGAAATATTGGTAAAAACGATTATATAAACGTAAAATCACACTACATGAAAAACGTGAAAAAAGTCACTATATTACCATAATTGAGGATTTTAACTTCAAATCATAGAGCGAGGTTTCATATTATTTAGATCCAAGAAAAGACATATGACAATGTTGTTTCAAATACAAATGATAAAAATTAATGTGTTTTCATTAGAATTAACTAAAATGTTCCTGATTTTCCGTTTATATTACCGATGGTAGATGAACACGTAAAACCGCTCTAATCCGTTTGAAACGTCGATATATGCAATAAAAACAGAATTTCTTCCCTTTCCAATATCTTATTAGGTATTTTAACGAGAAACAAATAGTTGATTGAAAATGAAGTGTTTAAGGTTTGTTTCTAATCAATTATGTGTTTGCATCATTTTTATCGTATATTTAATGAATTAATAGCAATAAACTGAACATTCACAAAAACGTGGAAAAACAGCAAAATATTGCCTAATTCGATAATATTTTGTTTATATCACATAAAGGAAAAGGGGATGATAAACGTCAAAATATTGCTGAATTCGATGATTTTTAGTATGAAACAAAATGCAAGAAAACTTGCTTAATGATACAAAATTTACGAAATTCTGAGATTTGAAGGCCAAATCACATATCGTGAGAAAACATGAAGTATTATCGAAATATTGGTAAAAATGAATATATTTACGTAATATCAAACTACATGAAAAACGTGAAAAATGTCATTATTATACCAAATTTGAGGATTTTAACTTTGAATCATAGAGCGACGTTTCGTATTTTTTAGACCCTAGAAAAGACGTATAAAGATGTTGCTTCCAATACAAATGATAAAAATCAATGTGTTTTCATTAAAATTAACTAAAATGTTCCTGATTTTCGGTTTATATGACCGATGGAAGATTTACACGGAAAACCGTTCTAATCCGGCTGAAACGTCGATATATGCAATAAAAACAGAACTTCTCCCTTTTCCAATATCTTACTCAGTATTTTAACGAGAAACAAATAGATGATTGAAAAAGAAGTATTTAAGGTTATTTTCTGATCAATTATGTGTTTTCATAATTTTTATCGTATATTTAATGAATTAATAGCAATAAACTGAAAATTCACAAAAACGTGGAAAAACAGCAAAATATTGCCTAATTCGATGATATTTTGTTTATATCACATAAAGGAAAAGGGGATATAAAGGTCAAAATATTGCTGAATTCGATGATTTTTAGTACGAAACAAAATGCAAGAAAACTTGCTTAAAATGCAATATTATGCGAAAATCTGAGATTTGAAGACCAAATCACATATCGTGATACTACATGAAATAGTATCGAAATATTGGTAAAAATGCATATATTTACGTAATATCAAACTACATGAAAAACGTGAAAAAGTCATTATTATTCCAAATATGAGGATTTTAACTTCGAATCATAGAGCGACGTTTCGTATTTTTAAGACCCTAGAAAAGACGCATAAAGATGTTGCTTCCAATACAAATGATAAAAATCAATGTGTTTTCATTAAAATTAACTAAAATGTTCCTGATTTTCGGTTTATATTACCGATGGAAGATTTACATGGAAAACCGTTCTAATCCGGCTGAAACGTCGATATATGCAATAAAAACAGAACTTCTCCCCTTTCAAATATCTTACTCAGTATTTTAACGAGAAACAAATAGATGATTGAAAATGAAGTATTTAAGGTTATTTTCTGATCAATTATGTGTTTGCATAATTTTTATCGTATATTTAATGAATTAATAACAATAAAATGAAAATTCACAATAACGTGGAAAAACAGCAAAATATTGCCTAATTCGATGATATTTTGTTTATATCACATAAAGGAAAAGGGGATGATAAACGTCAAAATATTGCTGAATTCGATGATTTTTAGTACAAAACAAAATAGAAGAAAACTTGCTTAAAATGCAAAATTTGCGAAATTATGAGATTAGAAGGCCAAATCACATATCGTGAGAAAACATGAAGTAGTATCGAAATATTGGTAAAAACGATTATATAAACGTAAAATCACACTACATGAAAAACGTGAAAAAAGTCACTATATTACCATAATTGAGGATTTTAACTTCAAATCATAGAGCGAGGTTTCATATTATTTAGATCCAAGAAAAGACATATGACAATGTCGTTTCAAACACAAATGATAAATATCAAAGTGTTTTCATTAGAATTAACTAAAATGTTCCTGATTTTCCGTTTATATTACCGATGGTAGATGAACACGTAAAACCGCTCTAATCCGTTTGAAACGTGGATATATGCAATAAAAACAGAACTTCTTCCCTTTCCAATATCTTATTAGGTATTTTAACGAGAAACAAATAGATGATTGAAAATGATGTGTTTAAGGTTATTTTCTGATCAATTATGTGTTTGCATAATTTTTATCGTATATATAATGAATTAATAGCAATAAAATGAAAATTCACAAAAACGTGGAAAAACAGCAAAATATTGCCTAATTCGATGATATTTTGTTTATATCACATAAAGGAAAAGGGGATATAAAGGTCAAAATATTGCTGAATTCGATGACTTTTAGTACGAAACAAAATGCAAGAAAACTTGCTTAATGATACAAAATTTACGAAATTCTGAGATTTGAAGGCCAAATCACATATCGTGAGAAAACATGAAGTAGTATCGAAATATTGGTAAAAACAATTATATAAACGTAAAATCACACTACATGAATAACGTGAAAAAAGTCACTATATTACCATATTTGAGAATTTTAAATTCAAACCTCGCTCTATGGACCGAGGTTTCGTATTATTTAGATCCAAGAAAAGACATATGACAATGTTGTTTAAAATACAAATGATAAAAATTAATGTGTTTTCATTAGAATTAACTAAAATGTTCCTGATTTTCCGTTTATATTACCGATGGAAGATGTACACGTAAAACCGCTCTAATCCGTTTGAAACGTCGATATATGCAATAAAAACAGAACTTCTCCCCTTTCCAATATCTTACTAAGTATTTTAACGAGAAACAAATAGTTGATTGAAAATGAAATGTTTAAGGTTAATTTCTAATCAATTATGTGTTTGCATCATTTTTATCGCATATTTAATGAATTAATAGCAATAAACTGAAAATTCACAAAAACGTGGAAAAACAGCAAAATATTGCCTAATTCGATGATATTTTGTTTATATCACATAAAGGAAAAGGGGATATAAAGGACAAAATATTGCTGAATTCGATGATTTTTAGTACGAAACAAAATGCAAGAAAACTTGCTTAAAATGCAATATTATGCGAAAATCTGAGATTTGAAGGCCAAATCAAATATCGTGATACTACATGAAATAGTATCGAAATATTGGTAAAAATGCATATATTTACGTAATATCAAACTACATGAAAAACGTGAAAAAAGTCATTATTATACAAAGTTTGAGGATTTTAACTTTGAATCATAGAGCGACGTTTCGTATTTTTTAGACCCTAGAAAAGACGTATAAAGATGTTGCTTCCAATACAAATGATAAAAATCAATGTGTTTTCATTAAAATTAACTAAAATGTTCCTGATTTTCGGTTTATATTACCGATGGAAGGTTTACACGGAAAACCGTTCTAATCCGGCTCAAACGTCGATATATGCAATAAAAACAGAACTTCTCCCTTTTCCAATATCTTACTCAGTATTTTAACGAGAAACAAATAGATGATTGAAAATGAAGTATTTAAGGTTATTTTCTGATCAATTATATGTTTGCATTAATTTTTATCGTATATTTAATGAATTAATAGCAATAAACTGAAAATTCACAAAAACGTGGAAAAACAGCAAAATATTGCCTAATTCGATGATATTTTGTTTATATCACATAAAGGAAAAGGGGATATAAAGGTCAAAATATTGCTGAATTCGATGATTTTTAGTACGAAACAAAATGCAAGAAAACTTGCTTAAAATGCAATATTATGCGAAAATCTGAGATTTGAAGGCCAAATCACATATCGTGATACTACATGAATAGTATCGAAATATTGGTAAAAATGAATATATTTACGTAATATCAAACTATATGAAAAACGTGAAAAAAGTCATTATTATACCAAATATGAGGATTTTAACTTCGAATCATAGAGCGACGTTTCGTATTTTTAGACCCTAGAAAAGACGTATAAAGATGTTGCTTCCAATACAAATGATAAAAATCAATGTGTTTTCATTAAAATTAACTAAAATGTTCCTGATTTTCGGTTTATATTACCGATGGAAGGTTTACACGGAAAACCGTTCTAATCCGGCTGAAACGTCGATATATGCAATAAAAACAGAACTTCTCCCTTTTCCAATATCTTACTCAGTATTTTAACGAGAAACAAATAGATGATTGAAAATGAAGTATTTAAGGTTATTTTCTGATCAATTATGTGTTTGCATAATTTTTATCGTATATTTAATGAATTAATAGCAATAAACTGAAAATTCACAAAAACGTGGAAAAACAGCAAAATATTGCCTAATTCGATGATATTTTGTTTATATCACATAAAGGAAAAGGGGATATAAAGGTCAAAATATTGCTGAATTCGATGATTTTTAGTACGAAACAAAATGCAAGAAACTTGCTTAAAATGCAATATTATGCGAAAATCTGAGATTTGAAGGCCAAATCACATATCGTGATACTACATGAAATAGTATCGAAATATTGGTAAAAATGCATATATTTACGTAATATCAAACTACATGAAAAACGTGAAAAAGTCATTATTATTCCAAATATGAGGATTTTAACTTCGAATCATAGAGCGACGTTTCGTATTTTTTAGACCCTAGAAAAGACGAATAAAGATGTTGCTTCCAATACAAATGATAAAAATCAATGTGTTTTCATAAAATTAACTAAAATGTTCCTGATTTTCGGTTTATATTACCGATGGAAGATTTACACGGAAAACCGTTCTAATCCGGCTGAAACGTCGATATATGCAATAAAAACAAAACTTCTCCCCTTTCCAATATCTTACTCAGTATTTTAACGAGAAACAAATAGATGATTGAAAATGAAGTATTTAAGGTTATTTTCTGATCAATTATGAGTTTGCATAATTTTTATCGTATATATAATGAATTAATAACAATAAAATGAAAATTCACAAAAACGTGGAAAAACAGCAAAATATTGCCTAATTCGATGATATTTTGTTTATATCACATAAAGGAAAAGGGGATATAAAGGTCAAAATATTGCTGAATTCGATGACTTTTAGTACGAAACAAAATGCAAGAAAACTTGCTTAAAATGCAATATTATGCGAAAATCTGAGATTTGAAGGCCAAATCACATATCGTGATACTACATGAAATAGTATCGAAATATTGATAAAAATGCATATATTTACGTAATATCAAACTACATGAAAAACGTGAAAAACGTCATGTAGTTTGATATTACGTAAATATATTCATTTTTACCAATATTTCGATACTATTTCATGTAGTATCACGATATGTGATTTGGCTATCAAATCTCAGAATTTCGCATAATATTGCATTTTAAAGCAAGTTTTCTTGCATTTTGTTTCGTACGAAAAATCATCAAATTTAGCAATATTTTGACGTTTATCATCCCCTTTTCCTCTATGTGATTTAAACAAAATATCATCGAATTAGGCAATATATTGCCGTTTTTCCACATTTTTGTGAATTTTCAGTTTATTGTTATTAATTCATTAAATATACGATAAAAATTATGCAAATACATAATTGATTAGAAATTAACCTTAAATACTTCATTTTCAATCAACCATTTGTTTTTCGTTAAAATACTGAGTAGGATATTGAACAGAGGAGAAGTTCGGTTTTTATTGCATATATCGACGTTTCAGCCGGATTAGAGCGGTTTTACGTGTACATCTTCCATCGGTAATATAAACGAAAAATCAGGAACATTTTAGTTAATTCTAATGAAAACACATTTGTTTTTATCATTTGTATTGGAAACAACATTGTCATGTCTTTTCTTGGATCTAAATAATACGAAACCTCGCTCTATGATTTGAAGTTAAAATCTTCAAACATGTTAAAATAGTGACTTTTTTCACGTTTTTCATGTAGTTTGATATTACATAAATATTTTCATTTTTACCAATATTTCGATACTATTTCATGTAGTATCACGATATGTAATTTGGCTTTCATATCTCAGAATTTCGCATAATATTACGTTTTAAGCAAGTTTTCTTGCATTATGTTTCGTACGAAAAATCATCGAATTTAACAATATTTTGACGTTTATCATCCCCTTTTCCTCTATGTGATTTAAACAAAATAACATCGAATTAGGCAATATTTTGCCGTTTTTCTACGTTTTTGTGAACTTTCAGTTTATTGTTATTAATTCATTAAATATACGAAAAAATTATTCAAACACATAATTGATTAGATATTAACCTTAAATACTTCATTTTCAATCAAAAATTTGTTTGTCGTTAAAATACTGAGTAGGATATTGAAAAAGGGAGAAGTTCGGTTTTTATTGCATATATCGACGTTTCAGCCGGATTAGAGCGGTTTTACGTGTACATCTTCCCTCGGTAATATAAACGGAAAAATCAAGAACATTTTAGGTAATTCTAATGAAAACACATTGTTTTTTTATCATTTGTATTGGAAACAACATTGTCATATGTCTTTTCTTGGATCTAAATAATACGAAACCTTGCTCAATGATTTGAAGTTAAAATCCTCAAACATGGTAAAATAGTGACTTTTTCACGTTAATCATGTAGTTTGATATTACGTAAATATATTCATTTTTACCAATATTTCGATACTGTTTCATATAGTATCACGATATGTGATTTGGCCTTCAAATCTCAGAATTTCGCATAATATTGCATTTTAAGCAAGTTTTCTTGCATTTTGTTTCGTACGAAAAATCATCGAATTTAGCAATATTTTGACGTTTATCATCCCCTTTTCCTTTATGTGATTTAAACAAAATATCATCGAATTAGGCAATATTTTGCCGTTTTCTACGTTTTTGTGAATTTTCAGTCAATGGGTATTAATTCATATATATACGATAAAAATGATGCAAACACATAATTGATTAGATAATAACCTTAAATACTTCATTTTCAATCATCTATTTGTTTCTCGTTAAAATACTGAGTAAGATATTGAAAGGGGGAGAAGTTCGGTTTTTATTGCATATATCGACGTTTCAGCCGGATTAGAGCGGTTTTACGTGTACATCTTCCCTCGGTAATATAAACGGAAAATCAAGAACATTTTAGTTAATTCTAATGAAAACACATTGTTTTTTTATCATTTGTGTTGGAAACAACATTGTCATATGTCTTTTCTTGGATCTAAATAATACGAAACCTCGCTCAATGATTTGAAGTTAAAATCCTCAAATATGGTAAAATAGTGAGAAAAATAGTGGAAAATCAAGAACATTTTAGTTAATTCTAATGAAAACACATTGTTTTTTTTATCATTTGCATTGGAAACAACATTGTCATATGTCTTTTCTTGGATCTAAATAATACGAAACCTTGCTGTATGATTTGAAGTTAAAATCCTCATATATGGTAAAATAGTGACTTTTTTCACGTTTTTCATGTAGTTTGATATTACGTAAATATATTCATTTTTACCAATATTTCGATACTATTTCATGTAGTATCACGGTTTGTGATTTGGCCTTCAAATCTCAGAATTTCGCATAATATTGCATTTTAAGTAAGTTTTCTTGCAATTTGTTTCGTACGAAAAATCATCGAATTTAGCAATATTTTGACGTTTATCATCATCTTTTCCTTTATATGATTTAAGCAAAGTATCATCGAATTAGGCAATATTTTGCTGTTTTTCCACGTTTTTGTGAATTTTCAGTTTATTGGTATTAATTCATTATATATACGATAAAAATGATGCAAACACATAATTGATTAGATAATAACCTTAAATACTTCATTTACAATCAACTATTTGTTTCTCGTTAAAATACTGAGTAAGATATTGAAAGGGGGAGAAGTTCTGTTTATATTGCATATATCGAAGTTTCAGCCGGAATAGAGCGGTTTTACGTGTACATCTTCTCTCCGTAATATAAACGGAAAATCAGGAACATTTTAGTTAATTCTAATGAAAACACATTGATTTTTATCATTTGTATTGGAAACAACATTGTCATATGTCGTTTCTTGGATCTAAATAATACGAAACCTCGCTTTATGATTTGAAGTTAAAATCCTCAAATATGGTTAAATAATTACTTTTTTCACGTTTTTCACAAATCACGATATGTGATTTGGCCTTCAAATCTCAGAATTTCGCATAATATTGCATTTTAAGCAAGTTTTCATGCATTTTGTTTCGTACGAAAAATCATCGAATTTAGCAATATTTTGACGTTTATCATCCCCTTTTTCTTTATGTGATTACAACAAAGTATCATCGAATTAGGCAATATTTTGCCGTTTTTTCACGTTTTTGTAAATTTTCAGTCTATGGGTGTTAATTCATTATATATACGATAAAAATGATGCAAACACATAATTGATTAGATAATAACCTTAAATACTTCATTTTCAATCATCTATTTGTTTCTCGTTAAAATACTGAGTAAGATATTGAAAAGGGGAGAAGTTCGGTTTTTATTGCATATATCGACGTTTCAGCCGGATTAGAGCGTTTTACGTGTACATCTTTCCTCCGTAATATAAACGAAAAATAAAGAACATTTTAGTTAATTCTAATGAAAACATATTGATTTTTATCATTTGTATTGGGAAAAACATTGTCATATGTCTTTTCTTGGATCTAAATAATACGAAAGCTTGCTGTATGATTTGAAGTTAAAATCCTCAAATATGGTAAAATAGTGACTTTTTTCACGTTTTTCATGTAGTTTGATATTACGTAAATATATTCATTTTTACCAATATTTCGATAATATTTCATGTAGTATTACGATATGTGAATTGGCCTTCAAATCTCAGAATTTCGCATAATATTGCATTTTAAGCAAGTTTTCTTGCAATTTCTTCCGTACGAAAAATCATCGAATTTAGCAATATTTTGACGTTTATCATCCCCTTTTCCTTTATGTGATTTAAACAAAATATCACCGAATTAGGCAATATTTTGCCGTTTTCCACGTTTTTTTGAATTTTCATTCTATGGGTATTAATTCATATATATACGATAAAAATGATGCAAACACATAATTGATTAGATAATAACCTTAAATACTTCATTTTCAATCATCTATTTGTTTCTCGTTAAAATATTGAGTAAGATATTGAAAAGGTTAGAAGTTCGGTTTTTATTGCATATATCGACGTTTCAGCCGGATTAGAGCGGTTTTACGTGTACATCTTCCCTCGGTAATATAAACGGAAAATCAAGAACATTTTAGTTAATTCTAATGAAAACACATTGTTTTTTTATCATTTGTATTGGAAACAACATTGTCATATGTCTTTTCTTGGATCTAAATAATACGAAACCTTGCTGTATGATTTGAAGTTAAAATCCTCAAATATGGTTAAATAGTGACTTTTTTCACGTTTTTCATGTAGTTTGATATTACGTAAATATATTCATTTTTACCAATATTTCGATACTATTTCATGTAGTATCACGATATGTGATTTGGCCTTCAAATCTCAGAATTTCGCATAATATTGCATTTTAAGTAAGTTTTCTTGCAATTTGTTTCGTACGAAAAATCATCGAATTTAGCAATATTTTGACGTTTATCATCCCCTTTTCCTTTATGTGATTTAAGCAAAGTATCATCGAATTAGGCAATATTTTGCTGTTTTTCCACGTTTTTGTGAATTTTCAGTTTATTGGTATTAATTCATTATATATACGATAAAAATGATGCAAACACATAATTGATTAGATAATAACCTTAAATACTTCATTTACAATCAACTATTTGTTTCTCGTTAAAATACTGAGTAAGATATTGAAAGGGGGAGAAGTTCTGTTTATATTGCATATATCGAAGTTTCAGCCGGAATAGAGTGGTTTTATAGTGTACATCTTCTCTCCTTAATACAAACGGAAAATCAGGAACATTTTAGTTAATTCTAATGAAAACACATTGATTTTTATCATTTGTATTGGAAACAACATTGTCATATGTCGTTTCTTGGATCTAAATAATACGAAACCTCGCTTTATGATTTGAAGTTAAAATCCTCAAATATGGTTAAATAATTACTTTTTTCACGTTTTTCATGTAGTTTGATATTACGTAAATATATTCATTTTTACCAATATTTCGATACTATTTCATGTAGTATCACGATATGTGATTTGGCCTTCAAATCTCAGAATTTCGCATAATATTGCATTTTAAGCAAGTTTTCATGCATTTTGTTTCGTACGAAAAATCATCGAATTTAGCAATATTTTGACGTTGATCATCCCCTTTTCTTTATTTGATTTAAGCAAAGTATCATCGAATTAGGCAATATTTTGCCGTTTTTCCACGTTTTTGTGAATTTTCAGTTTATTGGTATTATTCATTATATATACGATAAAAATGATGCAAACACATAATTGATTAGATAATAACCTTAAATACTTTATTTTCCATCAACTATTTGTTTCTCGTTAAAATACTGAGTAAGATATTGAAAAGGGGAGAAGTTCTGTTTTTATTGCATATATCGACGTTTCAGCAGGAATAGAGCGGTTTTCGTGTACATCTTCCATCGGTAATATAAACGGAAAATCAGTAACATTTTAGTTAATTCTAATGAAAACACATTGATTTTTATCATTTGTATTGGAAACAACATTGTCATATGTCTTTTCTTGGATCTAAATAATACGAAACCTTGCTGTATGATTTGAAGTTAAAATCCTCAAATATGGTTAAATAGTGACTTTTTCACGTTTTTCATGTAGTTTGATATTACGTAAATAATTCATTTTTACCAATATTTCGATACTATTTCATGTAGTATCACGATATGTGATTTGGCCTTCAAATCTCATAATTTCGCATAATATTGCATTTTAAGCAAGTTTTCTTGCATTTTGTTTCGTACGAAAAATTATCGAATTTAGCAATATTTTGACGTGTATCATCCCCTTTTCCTTTATGTGATTTAAACAAAATATCACCGAATTAGGCAATATTTTGCCGTTTTGCACGTTTTTTTGAATTTTCATTCTATGGGTATTAATTCATATATATACGATAAAAATGATGCAAACACATAATTGATTAGATAATAACCTTAAATACTTCATTTTCAAATATCTATTTGTTTCTCGTTAAAATATTGAGTAAGATATTGAAAAGGGGAGAAGTTCGGTTTTTATTGCATATATCGACGTTTCAGCCGGATTAGAGCGGTTTTACGTGTACATCTTCCCTCGGTAATATAAACGGAAAATCAAGAACATTTTAGTTAATTCTAATGAAAACACATTGTTTTTTTATCATTTGTATTGGAAACAACATTGTCATATGTCTTTTCTTGGATCTAAATAATACGAAACCTTGCTGTATGATTTGAAGTTAAAATCCTCAAATATGGTAAAATAGTGACTTTTTCACGTTAATCATGTAGTTTGATATTACGTAAATATATTCATTTTTACCAATATTTCGATACTATTTCATGTAGTATCACGATTTGTGATTTGGCCTTCAAATCTCAGAATTTCGCATAATATTGCATTTTAAGCAAGTTTTCTTGCAATTTGTTTCGTACGAAAAATCATCGAATTTAGCAATATTTTGACGTTTATCATCCTCTTTTCCTTTATGTGATTTAAGCAAAGTATCATCGAATTAGGCAATATTTTGCTGTTTTTCCACGTTTTTGTGAATTTTCAGTTTATTGGTATTAATTCATTATATATACGATAAAAAATTATGCAAACACATAATTGATTAGATAATAACCTTAAATACTTCATTTACAATCAACTATTTGTTTCTCGTTAAAATACTGAGTAAGATATTGAAAAGGGGGAGAAGTTCTGTTTATATTGCATATATCGAAGTTTCAGCCGGAATAGAGCGGTTTTACGTGTACATCTTCTCTCCGTAATATAAACGGAAAATCAGGAACATTTTAGTTAATTCTAATGAAAACACATTGATTTTTATCATTTGTATTGGAAACAACATTGTCATATGTCGTTTCTTGGATCTAAATAATACGAAACCTCGCTTTATGATTTGAAGTTAAAATCCTCAAATATGGTTAAATAATTACTTTTTTCACGTTTTTCATGTAGTTTGATATTACGTAAATATATTCATTTTTACCAATATTTCGATACTATTTCATGTAGTATCACGATATGTGATTTGGCCTTCAAATCTCAGAATTTCGCATAATATTGCATTTTAAGCAAGTTTTCATGCATTTTGTTTCGTACGAAAAATCATCGAATTTAGCAATATTTTGACGTTTATCATCCCCTTTTCCTTTATGTGATTTAAACAAAATATCATCGAATTAGGCAATATTTTGCCGTTTTCCACGTTTTTGTGAATTTTCAGTCTATGGGTATTAATTCATATATATACGATAAAAATGATGCAAACACATAATTGCTTAGATAATAACCTTAAATACTTCATTTTCAATCATCTATTTGTTTCTCGTTAAAATACTGAGTAAGATATTGAAAAGGGGAGAAGTTCGGTTTTTATTGCATATATCGACGTTTCAGCCGGATTAGAGCGGTTTTACGTGTACATCTTCCCTCGGTAATATAAACGGAAAATCAAGAACATTTTAGTTAATTCTAATGAAAACACATTGTTTTTTTATCATTTGTATTGGAAACAACATTGTCATATGTCTTTTCTTGGATCTAAATAATACGAAACCTTGCTGTATGATTTGAAGTTAAAATCCTCAAATATGGTAAAATAGTGACTTTTTCACGTTAATCATGTAGTTTGATATTACGTAAATATATTCATTTTTACCAATATTTCGATACTATTTCATGTAGTATCACGATATGTGATTTGGCCTTCAAATCTCAGAATTTCGCATAATATTTCATTTTAAGCAAGTTTTCTTGCATTTTGTTTCGTACGAAAAATCATCGAATTTAGCAATATTTTGACGCTTATCATCCCCTTTTCCTTTATGTGATTTAAACAAAATATCATCGAATTAGGCAATATTTTGCCGTTTTCCACGTTTTTGTGAATTTTCAGTCTATGGGTATTAATTCATATATATACGATAAAATGATGCAAACACATAATTGATTAGATAATAACCTTAAATACTTCATTTTCAATCATCTATTTGTTTCTCGTTAAAATACTGAGTAAGATATTGAAAAGGGGAGAAGTTCGGTTTTTATTGCATATATCGACGTTTCAGCCGGATTAGAGCGGTTTTAAGTGTACATCTTCCCTCGGTAATATAAACGGAAAATCAGGAACATTTTAGTTAATTCTAATGAAAACACATTGTTTTATATCATTTGTATTGGAAACACATTGTCATATGTCTTTTCTTGGATCTAAATAATACGAATCCTTGCTTTATGATTTGAAGTTAAAATCCTCAAATATGGT